>VWZT01005113.1:262601-412193 GCA_013397055.1 Pachycephala philippinensis
AAAAAAAAAAAAAAAGACTACTTGAATTTGAAAAACAGCTTAATGTGATAGTGAGATGAACAGCATTGTCAGGACAGCTATTTCGGGAATGTACGAAAAGGCCTAGGTATTTTCTTTGTCAGTAAATACTAAAGACAGTCATCATGTTTTCGTGTGCTTTTAAAATCACTGTTCAAAAACACCTTCAGTTTCATTGGCAATATTAACCCAAGGAAATGAGTTTTTTGGTTTAAGAACCTTTTTATTTGATTGTGAGGAGCCAGTATATTATACTGGAACATCTTGTGGAGTCTGTTTGCTATGCATGTTTCTTGTCAAGACTCTTCTTATTTATGCTCAAAGTGCGTGTGCCAAATGTTGAGACTAACAGGCAAATGTATGCTGAGCTAAATAAAACATCTCTGTGCTCCAGGTTCTGGGAAGCTGAGAAACCAGACAGTGGCTTAAACTGTTATCTGCAGGCAGTGAGGGATGCAGTCGGCTACTTCTGACTTCCCTTCTGGATGTTCAGTGTGGCTTGCTCCGATTCTCTTTCCGAAATATCTAATACTAAATGCAGGAGATTTAGATCAGTGGGACAGAAACCATCTCAACATGTGTGGAAAAGCTAGACTTGACTGTTGGTAGTGTTTTTGGACCTAGCCAGCAGATGTTACTGGTGCATATATTGGAAATGTGGTAAGATGGTGCAGACACTGTTGTCAGCTTGGGACATTGCTGTGAGTGCTGCCGTGTTGAAAGCTGTGCAAAGCTCACTTTGCTGGCATTTCTGTCCCTTTAAAGTTGACATTTCAGTTGTTAAGTGGTATGATCTGCCTGACTTCTGAAGTGTTACTTGCTCTGAAGAGCAGACACCGGCCTCACAAGTTCCTTGACTTTGAGCACACTGACAAAGTGATTGTTTTAGTCACTCTGCTTTTTATTTTAACTTCCTTCTCCATTCAAAACTGAGTCATGCAATTCAAAGACCCCCTTCCCCAACAGGGCAACTCTTACAATACCTGCTACATAAGCAGTAATGGACAGAACCTTTCTGCATTCCAAGCCTCATTTTTCCCAATTCACATCCCTCCTAATGAATCATTTCTTTCGAAGCTCTGTTTGATGGAAGTAAATAAAATTGAAAGAGGAAGTTTTTCATCAGGGAATATATCTTTTATTTTCACCCCTGCAATTTCCTTTCATGTTACCCCTCCCATTGCATGTGTATAGATATCCTCTGTATTGTACAGTTATATGGGAAGCACTTCACCTCTCTTTATTCTGCACCATATTTTATTCTTATTTACTTATGTATTTTGCATCTCATGGCACACGCTATGCCCAGTGCAATCATATGCTACCTCCGTGCTGCAGGCAAAGACTGGAAACAGCTGAAATTGTGGTAAAGGTGGTATTTGCTGAGGATTGTCTGCCAGCCTTTTTTGTTTCTGGGAATCTCTAATACCCAGTCAGACTATTTTTTTTTTTTTTCTAACCAGACAGCTTTTTATGGGGATTGACCTGATGAAATGGGTTTTAGGAGCCTCTAAGAGGAGGTTAGGGACTGTCTTGTAGTGGGCAGGAATGCCTGAAGTAGATGTTCTGTAAATCCTTCTGAGCCTAATGATTCAAACAGTTCTTCATTTAGTCTTTAATCTTTCTTTAGCTATATTGATATCTGATTTTCAAGTCTAGGTTATTACAGCTGCTAGATAATTGCAACATATTCCTAAAGGATACACAGTTAAGCACAGCTGTTCTTTTAAGTGAACTCTTCTCTCTCATTCACTCTTTGAACCTAACTTTGAACCTAAAATCTTTCATGGCTTTGTTTCCACCAGATAGGTGATGAGCAGACACAGTATTCCTACTTCCCTTTACCTGTGCTGTGAAAAGCCATTGCTGAGTGGGGAGGTAAAAATGCTGCTTTTAAATTGGTCTCCCAGACACAGCTGTTGAGAATTAAATCATTTCAGAATGTGTTGCCACTACTTTTCTTTATGAAAAGACATCCTGTCTTTCTGAAGCCTCGACTGTATTTGGCTGTAATTAGGATTCAATTATGTTTTACTTTCAATATTTAAATGAAAAATGAAAACTACTCTTTGGCACACCTGAGCAGTGTTGTACATGGCGTTGAAAGGATGGAGTTTCTTTCTGATCCTCAAAGACAATTAAGTTACTCCCTGAAGCATGAAATTTAATTACCCTCATCAGAAGCAGCATGATGCAGTGGATTAGGACGCAGGAATAAGAATCAGAAAATTTTGTCTCTGATCCTAGCTCTGTCTAGCTACTGACTAAATGAATCATGTAACCTTGCTGTGCCATCTTTTCACCCACCTGAAAAATGAGGCGTTTGATTTCTTTGCTAAGGTGCTGTGAGGTCTGTAAAGCCATCTAAAGATATCATGGTTTGTATGAACACTCAGTGTTCCTGGGATTTCCTGGGCTTGCATGCTGCCAACAGTTATTGCAACTTGGTTTCATACGATGAAATTCCATTTTTTTGGCAGGGTTAGTTTCATTAAAGTAAGTGTAACCAACCTGATATGCAAATAGGGAGAGAGCTACAAGAGGAGGTGACACTAAAGAGCGATTATGCACCAGAAAAGTCTGCTGAGGTATTCTTTTCACACCAGTTTTGGTGTTACCTCTTGGATATGATAACTAATTTTAGCATCCCAGGAGTGCCTCCAACTGTGTACTGCTCAAGAGGCAGAAGAAAGTTCCATCACGCATGGTTTAACTGGGGAATGTGAAGGGAAGTTCAGGGCCACATGAACACATTCCTCTGAGCAAGTTGCTGAGCTCTACTGTGCTTGCAATTGCAGAAGCCTCTTACTGGAGTGATTAGCCATGTTGTGTCCATGGGGAGCTCACACAAAAAACCTCAGAACTGTTTATTGGATGTGATGAAGTAGCTAATTAAAATAATTGTTTCTGTCATTTAAAAAACCAACAATGCTTTCTCATGTCTCAGCCACTCTTGTCCAATAGAGTTTTTGATTCGGTGAGTTGCTTAGCATGTCTGGAGCACGAAGTTTACATTTTGGAATGGTCAGAAACAAAAATTGTCCTGTAAGTACATGGATTACTCATTCCACAGACCTTTTAAAAAGATTAGCTGAATTAATAATGACCCTGCCATTTATTTAGTGGGTTACATTCCAGGGGAAGGGTGATTACTTTCTTGGAAAGAGGTTTGCCCTCCACCATACAGCATAAATTCATTGTCTGACTTTGAATCCCTCTGCAGTTCCTCTGCTCTTTGTTCCAGGGCTGAGTCAGTGTTAAATCCCATTAACAGTTTCTCATTTGTTATCACAAGAATAAGATTTAATTGTGAGTGTGCAGTTCTTCGGTTGGTTACCCATTTCAGTTCTTCACAGCGCTCAAATGTAAGTCTTCAAATTTTCAGAGCAGGGAATTTTCTTTAAACAGTTTAGGAAGGCAAAATCTTCGTAAGAGTGATTTTTCTAAGAGACATTAAGGAAAGAGATTAAAAAAAAGTAATATTTTAACTCTGTGGAAGTCAACAAGGACAGATATTTTTTCTATAGGATTTATCTTCTGCCATTTTAATGATTTTTCCCACATCGAGTAGTTGTGTTGTGGTTGTGTAGCACGCTCTACTCACAGGAGAAGGGTCTACTACCAAAGAACCTGTAGTGGCTTAATTGCAAGCTTCCATTGTTGGCCAGGAATAAGTATAACATAAAAAATATCCTTTATGGGCAACTTGTGTTTCACTGAAGCCTAAAGCAGTTTCTTCCATTTTGCAATATCTTCCCAGCTGTACAATTCTCAGTAGAGTGGCTGTACAAAGGAGCTCAGCATTGCAATCCTAGGAGGAGGGTGGCTTTAGCCTCCTTCCCATCACTCATGACGGGGTATCATTGCATTTTGGAGCCAAAATCTTCCTGTTTTCCTGTTCTAGGCAAGGTAACTACACAATGCCTGCCTTATTGGTCAAACCAGGCACAATTACAGCACATTTTCTTGGGGGGAGGTGGCAGTGTTTTTAGTTTCATCTTAAAAGCATTAAAAGAGTAACAGGAAAGAAAATAATTGCAATTTTTTTATTATTATTGTTTTAATGGCAAAACTTTTGTGAAAACATCATCTAAAGGCATTTTAAGGAAAGGGCAGGGAAGCATTCTTGGAACCACTCACAGAGATGTTAAAGGTCTGAGCCAATGACACCAATAAAGGTCTCAACTGTATTTAACCTACCAGTTACAGTCATGTCCTGCTTATGCAAAAGGCCAAAGAAAAGGGTAGAAAGAAAATGGGCATTAAATCAATAGCGGAAAAGGTATACAATTCTTCTTTCTGTTGCAAAGTAAAGTTATCCCATTTTTCTTTCTCTTATAAAGTAAAATTATCAGTGAGCAGAAGAATTAACATTGCAAACTTTGTGTTGCACATCAAGAATTTCCTCCTTTAATGCCAAATAATCTCTTGCATTATTGTACAGTATCTTTATTTGCTGCCATTTTTTAAGACTATATTATTGTGCTTCAAATTCTGGAGCAGGTGTTGTTTAAGTAATTTTAATGTCAGTAAACTGAAATTACCTTAAAGTTGATAATTAAAAAGAATTACAAGACAATATATTGTATTGTTTGAATTAATAAGAGAGTTTTCCCATACTCTTATAGGTGATTTTATTTTTAATCCTCTGTCTCTGTAAATTTTATTGGCATCCTCTTGAAAACATGTTTTAGTTTTCTGTTAGTTGGAGCCTGAAAAGTTCTAATCTGGTTCTTCCTTGTTGCAGTGTCCATTAATTGTTGAAGCAAAGGAAAGTCTGAAGCAGTATGGAGGCAAGATTAAAACCTATTACAAACTTCTGCATAATTATGCAGTGGCATGCAGGATGGAAAAAGTCATGTTCTTTCCCCTATTTATCCATTAAAGAGAAAAAATTCTCTTTTGGACTTCTGCTAATTTTAATTCTGCCCTTAACAAGGTTTCATTCTCAAAAATCAGCTTCTAACTTTTTCGCTGCCACAGGTGGATTTAGATGTGAAATACTCTGACACAGCTGCTATTATTTCTATTTAATTTTGTAATTCCCAAAAGTTTGCAGAACCTTTTGCCAAAGATATAAAATATAAATCCTTGCCAAGATACACTGCATTTTCCTCACAGCCATACCATGATAAGTGCTGGTAGCAACAGGAGTATTTGAGGTGAGAGCCTGGACCTGAAGAAATAAAATCACACTGTAGCTCAATTTAGCTATGAGGAGTCTGTTAAATTCCACAATTTTTGTTCTGGGAGAATGGAGATGAGAGAGCAGAATACAGCTTGAATTCAGAGAGTTTTTTCTCAAGGAGAGGAGATAGTTGGAAGTTCTTGTGTTCCTTCAACCTGCTGTTAATTGTTGCTGGGAGCACGTGAGCTGATTCATGATCCAGGAGGGGCCGTGCAGCTCTTCACTCCCCACAACACAGTTCAAGTGCAGTTAGCCCTGATTTACAAGGCTTTATGCATTGGTTCTTTGGGGCTTTTTGCTAATAATTTCCATATTTTTCTTGTAAATTGAAGACTTGCTGTCAAAGTTTCTCTAAAAGTGAGAAAGCAGTGGGTCTGTCAGAGCTGGGACAGTGCTCTGGGTGAAACTTAACTTCTGCCTTGGGGCCAGTGCAAACTGCACTCCAGTGAAGACATAGGTGGTGACACAGGTGGCAGTACAGGTGTCAGGCTGGCTGGCAGCACAGAAATTAATTCTGCCTTCCAGAATTAGTTGGAAGTCTGGGGAATGATCACAGAGATGATTGCTGTACAGGGGATGTCAAAACCAGAGTCCCAAAGCTTGCTTCAATCAAGCATTTTGAAACCCCTCTTTAACAGGATGAAAGAGTATGTGAGTGTTAATTGGATTCAAAATCACTTATCCATGAAGGCAGACAAATGCAGGATTGCAAGTCTTCTGGCTTGAGACTTTACTTGAGAGTTCTAGCACTTCTTTTTTTAATGCACTGCCTCTAAGAGATCATCCTGACTTGCACTTGCAATTAATCAGTGCTGGCATTACCCAGAGGAGCATGCAAAATGGCATCCAAAGCATTAGTGTATTGATTAGAATTAATCAGGAGAGTGTTCCTTCTGAAGCTACATGCTGCATGAACAACCAGAGAGTCTAAACTACCTCTCTTAAATTTCCATGACAACTGGATTGTGGCTTCTGAAACCTAGAACCTGGCAAACTGAGTCATGGATGGGAGGCTTAAGAACAGTTGGGTTATGGAGAAGTACTTCAGCTTGCTCAAGGTCTAACACCTCACCCTTGCAGGGCTGGGAGAGGCCAAAGGCTGTCTCCAGCACACCTCCACATTTAGGAGTGTGAATGAGTATGAAGAAACCATTTGAAAATTCAGTCCTTGTTCTCCTATGTAAATCTGGGTTCAGGTTCAGCCAGCAGCATTTTCTGTTTTGGAGAAGAGCCTTCTAAGAGAAACTCTGGGTGTTGCCCAGGCTTTTCTTTAAGCAACTTGTTCTTTCTAGGCGACATATCCAGGTCTGAACCTCTTTAAAATCTGAAAGTATTTGTATCTAGGATTTTTGGATAACTCTGTCACTGAAGACCCCACTGTTATTAGTTTCTGATGTATATTGCAGATTCTAGATATTTGAGCCAAATTCTTCCTTACTGCAGCTTTGGTGAAAGACCTGACGGATCTGACTTGTATCAAGACGTTGAGCAGTGCCTAAACAATACACCATAGTGTGTTGCTTTGCACCATAAGGGTTTAAATTAAAATGTTAAACTGCAGACTTTTTTATTGCTTGAGGCAGTATCCAGAGAGATCATCATGGTTATTATGGCCACTGCTGTGGTAGAAATAGGCAGTGATGTTGAAGGATGTGTGACGATAGCTCTGGGTACAGTAAGTGATGCCTCTGTCCTTGCAGTTGCCAGCTTACTGGGCTGATTCATCACTCTGTAGAGTGCTTGGAGGTCATGCAGAGGATAACAGGAGTAATCTGTTACCTGCTGTTATTTGCTTTTGGGACCTGTGTTTCACAAATGCAGAATGGTTGAGGTTGGAAGGAATCCCTGAGATTGAGTTGTCCAACATCCCTTCTTGATGCAGGGTGAGCTAAAACACGTTACCCAGAGCTGCATCCATTCCCATTTTAAATATCTGGACATAGAGACTCCATAAGATTTCTGGGAAACTTGTTCCAGTGTTCAGTCACCCTTAGAGTAAGTTTGGTCTCATGTTTAAATGGAATTTCTGGTCTTTCAATCCAAGAAAAGTGCCTTGTCCTTGCCTGTTTTCCTTTCATTGCATACCACTGTCCGATTCTGTCTCCTTTTCATTCGCTCATTATATATCAACACTGATAAGATCCTTCCTGAGCCTCCTCTTCTCCAGGCTAAGCAATCCCAATTTTCTCAGCCTCCCCTTGGATGTCAGATGCTCTAGTCCCTTACTCATCTCTGTGGCTGTTTGCTGGACTCAGTTCTGTAACTCATGTCTGTCTTGTACTGGAAAGTGTTGCACTGGACCCAGTGCTCCAGAAGTGTCTCCCCAGTGCTGAACAGTGGGGAACAATCATGCCTTTGATCTGTGCAGTGCAGCCCAGGAAGGTATTGGCCTTTCTTCTCACTGGGGACACATTTCTAGCTTAGGCTCAGCATTTTGTACACCAGGACCCACAGGTTGTCTTCTGCAAAGCCACTTTCCAGCCTGTGCTGGTGCGTGAGGTGGTTGCTCCACAGAGGCAGCACTTTGCATTTCCTTTTCTTGACCTTCGTTAGGTTTCTGCTGGCCCAAATTTCCAGCCTGTCAATGCCCGTCTCAGTGGCAGCCCAACTGTCCTGTGTATCAATTGCTTCTGCCAGTCTTGCTGGAAGCTTGTTGCTGGTGCAGCCTGTCCCATTATCCAGGTCATTAATGAAGACAGAAAGCACTATAAAACCAGAGGTGTACCCCTAGTGACTGGCTTCAGCTGGACTTGGTACCACTGATGATAACCCTCTAAGCCACTCCACCTCACTGCCTGCTTCTGTTGTCTGTGCTCCCATCAGTCAGTGACGATGCGATGGGAGACTGTACTGGAAACCTTATTAAAGTCAAGATAAGCACCATCCACTGCTCTTCTCCTCCAGCAAGCCTATCATCTCAGCACAGAAAGCTGTCAGGTTGGTGAAGTATGACTCCAGTATGAGGAGGTTCCCTACAAGGTGTTTCCCCATCTATCCCAAAAGATGACTGAAGTAGCTTTCTGTTACCTTGCTAAAATGCTTTCTAAAATTAGATTCATAACATGTAGGCCGCTGATAGAAATTTAATAAAGCAACTACTAATTAACATCTGATACATATTGGTTATGCTGAAGTAGATCTTGCAGATGCTGCTGCCAGGCAGCCTATATTTAGTACAGGATGTGCAAATGAGGGCAGGTCTGTGCAATAGAGTGTGTTGTATAGAAGGTCTGGAGATCAGAGTCCCAAATCTGCCACAAAATGATGGCAGAACTGATTCCTATCCAAATTTGCCCACAGGTGCCTCTGCTGACCCTGTAGTTGTTTTTATCATCTCCGATAAATCCACCAGTTAATGTCAGCTTTGTCTCCAAAGTAAGAGGCTGATACTTGGTATTTCTTTTCACATGAATCTTTGGATCTCAGGCAACTTATTGTAGGAATTTGTACCACGAAGTATGAATATATTTTGTAATGAATCTGGGCTTGAGTGAGTCTGCCTTTTCCAGTCTTGCATTGTGGTGATATAAAACACCTGCTTGGCAACAGCTCCGGGAGTTAATAAAGTTTCTGGGGTAAACTATGAGAGGCCTGAGAATCTCAAACTAAAGTTATTGCACCAGTAACTCAAAAAAGCAATTCCTAAAACTCCTGGCACATTTATCCAGAGGGTTAGCAGTAGCACAGAAATGGAAATCATTGTTGAGAGCCACTGCGTACGTGGAATTAAAATCCATCAGTCTTCTGAAGCTGAGGAAAACAATTTTCATGACATACAGATGCTCTTGTATTTCACAATCAAAATTAATCTAGGGTCAGTTTTGACTCTATTTGTAGGGAAATTCGTATCCTCTAATCCTTATAATATACCTAAGTTGAGATGACATCAGAAGGAATAACTCACACAGAAGCTAGGCACTTAAAATACTCTCTGTTCTTTATTCTATTTAATTTCAGCAAAAGCAGATTTATCTCTTGGGGGAGTGGGACAGAAAAAGAGCAAGGACGCCAACATCCTCCTCTCAAGTGGGAGCCTCAATCACAGAAGGTGGAAGATGGGATGTGGAAACGAAAATAACTGTAAACAAAAAATGAAATTTAGCAGTCTATTTTCAATCTTCTCAGTGGAAAAAGAGGGAGGAGGACACCTACTAAATCATTAAAAAGCTGTGTTTGCTTTTCTGAGTTGCAAGTTGAACAGCAATAGCTGCCAGCAGGGTCCTTCTGCAGCCCTTGCTTAGGATTTTTCTTTAGGTCCTTCACATACCTGTTGGCAGCTTCCTTGCCTGCTGGGAACTTTGTTTAGTTCAGTGGAGCATAATGACAGCATTGTATTCCTGAGGAGACAAACAGTGTGTCTGCCTCTGGAACCAAGAAAAGTCTCCTAGCTTTTGTTGCAGTGTGGGGTCTGCAATTTGGGATTGATCCATGCTCATAGCAGGCACAAGTGATGGTCACTTGGTGCCAATGTCATACACACATGTTGTTATATTTCCTTTCAGAAGGGTGTCTTAACTTCCTAACATCCAAATTTTGCCATGCTTCTGGAGAAAGAGATTCTTGTAATGGATGCCAGATAAACTGTGTAGCTTCTTGTGCTCAGAACATCTGTTCCAGAGAGTTCCCTTCCCCCCCCAAAAAATTGTGTTCTTTTTCACAGCTCATGGACAAGCACAAACACACATACAGGGAGGTGATGGGGGTACTTGACAAGGAACTACTTTTGTAAGAGAGATAAAAAATGTGGGGTTTTGTCTAAGAGCAATGAAAAGTTTTTGACGACTAGAAATAGTTTTACAGTCCTCCCCTAAAATGCTTGATAATGGTGTTTAAAAACGACTTAAGGAAGCATGATAAGTTCTTGTTCTCATCTTTTAAAAGTTGCAGCTGAAGCTGCATTTCCTAATAGGCTTTGTTAGGCTTGTGAGACTCCAGCTGACCACTTACAGTATGCTACAGAGACCTTTTTCCTTGGTGCTGGATTTTTCCTGTAACAGAAAAGAAATGTGAAAAAGTGGATTAGTAGTGGCTGAGTGACTTTACAGAATCTCTTGTCTCTGATCATGTTTTTGGTTAGTGAGCAGGCACTGATAAACTGGAATGAAACAGGGAATGGGGTCCATATCACTGCTGAGGTAATACATGCCTCTTGGGAAGCAGCCCTTCACAAATGGTGTCAAGTGGTTTTACTGGCAGCCCGTGCCCAAGGATGGAAAGGGGGATGGGCCAGACCATGTCATTGTACAAGTATTTAATTCCTGAAAGTTTTCCTTGCAGATTTCCAGTATGTTGCAAAAAGACAGATACTTGTATCTTTACTGTTTATACGTGTCTCGCGGGATACAGGATTGGAATCAGGGGTCTAGGAATAGTGCTTGTGCTCTCTGGCTGGAAGTTATTTCAGGTAAAGCAGCAGACCCAGCTGATCAGAGAGGAGGAGGTGGACATTAAAGACGGCCAGGCACTGATGTCTTCCAGCATCTCAGGGAATAAATTAAGCTCATACAGGCTTTTTGTTCTCATTTATTCTTGGCAACAAGCAGACTAAGTTGAATTACTCTTGGAGTGTGGATGTTAATCTCCAGGGCTGCTAATTCACTTCCTTGATTTACTTGCTGGGAATTTTTGTCATTTAGGAGGGAGGTAAGTAGGAGAAGAGGGACAGGAAGTGGAGGAGGAGAAATGGCATGTTTTAGTTGTGGTGCTTCACGCACAGGTTCCAGCTAACTGTTTTAGAAGCAAAGTGTGTTACCTCAACCAGTGATGCAGTGCTGGGAATTACAGCTATTGTACAGCCCTGGAGACTGCCTTATTTCCTGAGTGACTAAGAGACTTTTTGGTGAGAATCAGGAATGATATTTAAGGGAGGTGTGCATGTGTGCTACAGATTTCACAGCTTGCTCTGCACAGGGAGTTAAGCTTCTTTTAAACAGCAAGCAGACATCTGGGGGCACAGAAGTGTAACAGAAGAGAGCAATAAGCTACTATTTAGTTGGTTTTCCATATCTTAGCTGGGTGGAAATCTTGGTGCTTAGAATCTTGCTTTTGCAAAATCCATGGGAGGGAAAGGCCCTGACCATGGGGCAGTGTGAGGGAAGTGAGGTCTGGGGTAGGAGGCACAGTGTGACCAGCCATAAGTGGAGCTGCTCCTGTGGGGGATCTGGTCCATGTAAAGTAGCCTTTCTTACAGCTCTTCTCCTTTGTTCTTTCCTCTTGCTGTATGATGAGACCAGATGGGTGTTGCTTCAGAGGAGAGTTGGACACCTGGAGAAACCATTTCGGATCTCACTGGAGTATATTCCCAATGGGAACAAGAGCCTAGCAGCCGTGGATTCCTTCGCCATGAAGAACTGCAGTTCAGGTAACAGAGCATTTTATTGCTTCTAGCTCATAGTACTTTGATGCCTTTTTGGAGAGAAGCACGATTTCTGACGCTGCAGAAACCACAGAATGAAAGGTTCTTGTTAAATAAATAATCTAAATTATTTTTAAAAAAAATTGGGTCTCTTTCAGGGAAGAACCTTTTTTAATGTTGCCTTAAAAGTTTCCTTCAAGAAGTTAAAACAAATATGTTTTCTTGTTTTTTGGTTGTTTTGGGTTTTTTTTTTCCATTTGGAAAGAATAGCTATGTAAATTTAATTTGGGGAGAAAAGAAGCAGTATCCATCCTGGCTTGCTAGATGCATATCCTGACAACTTCACTTTTCTGCAGCAGAACATAGAACAGATGAGGGGTTCCTAGACAGACATCTTGCAGGCCATCTTTTTTTATGTTCGTGGTTACAAATTTCAGGGTTGTTTTTTAAACAACTGTGGAAAACTTGATTCTAATAAAGTATGCCTTTCTTTGGCCATGTTCCAAAGTGGATATTGCTGAGTAGCCCCTAATAGCTCCATGTAATGTGTGGAATTTTAATAATGGGCAACCTAAATGGGGGTTACTTTTTTAAATACAAGCTATGTAATCAATCCAAGTATGTAAATGTAGTGCTCTATGCCAGAAGCAGCTGCATATTAGTTCTACCAGTTTTATGGACTCTGTGAATCATACTGAAATCTTTAGGTGGCATGTCAGTAAAGAATATTACTACTTATAGCTCTTAACACATTACTTTTTGTCCATTTTATTTATTTGGAGTAGTGCTGAGTTGAGCTGCACGTCCTTCTTTTCAACCTCTCTAGGACAGGGAAATGTGCTGCAGAACATACATTATTTTGGTCATTTGCCTTGCTCTCCACAAAGGCCAGTTGTATTAAAGGATTTATTGCACTGTTTGTACATAAAGGTGCTCTCTAAGCTCCAACAAGGAGCAGCCTGACATTGTGCTGGAAGCAAAGGCGTGCTCAGACACAAGGCACCTGTTCTGCTGCTGGTGTAAGGACACAAGTCATCCTCAGTGCTTTGGGAATTCAGTGCAGCAGACTGTGGGCACAGGAACTCCTCTCTTGGGAGCACTCGAGGGCAAGCCGGAGGTGCCGGACTGTGAGCTCTTACCAATACCAAGTGCTGCTCTGCAGATGATGGATGTTGAGTGCTGAGGCCATTAAGATACATTCTGAGCAAAAGAAGGAACAAATCTCCCATTTTGCCTGCAGATTTGTAGCAAACAGCTACTCCTCTGCTCTGCTTACAGGACACAGTGCATGAACAATGCCACCAGAGAACAAAACCACTTGTTCTTTTATTTTCAGTTGGCTTAGGTCACTAAGCCTTTGGTGCGCAGCTGAAGATGTGGCAGTGTACTTTTATGAGGAAAGAGGTGGCGATGAGCAGCTGAGGGTGACACCTTAAGCTTGGAGAAAATGGGGAAAGTAATAAGAAAAGATTAATCTAAATCTAATTTTTCTGCAGCTGTTAGAAGCCTCTGGGCAGCTTAGCTACTTGGATACCTTAATGCCACTGAAGCACATAAAACATGGGTGAATTTGAGAAAAAAACATCTGAGAAATAGAAACATGCCTTCAGCCTGATTTTTCTAAGCCTTTTGAAGACCATAAACACAATTTAAAAATAAAGTAAGGTATACATACAGTCTTAGGAAGTTAGGCTACCATTTCCATAGGTGCAGATATAGAATCAGAGAATCACAGAATAAGCTGGATTGGAAGGGGCCCATCAGGATCATCGAGTCCAAACCCCAGCCCTGCACAGAACACCCCAAGGGTCACACCATGTGCCTGAGAGCATTGTCCAAACCCTCCTCAAACTCTGTCAGGCTTGGTGCTGTGACCACTGCCCTGGGGAGCCTGTTCCAGTGCCCAGCCACCCTCTGGGTGAAAAACAACAAGGGCTTGAAGAAGGTCAAAATTTGAGGTTGGAAATTGCTTTTGCATGTTGGTGATTCCATTTTTTTGAGTTCCTTAATAATAGAAAAGATTTTGCATAGAAAAAAAATATTGCTTTTGAACTGAAAAAATAACGGTTTATATGGGATTGCATGGGAAATTAAAATTAAAAACTTAAATAGATTCAGATGCTGATAAAATTCTGAATTTTTAAAAAATTCAAAATTTAAAAATTCTAGTTACTTGTCACTTGAATATCTTCACACTTCGCAATTCCCATAATAGAATAAAAGCTCTTACAGTTTTTTTTCAACTTTAGGATTAGAATCTGATCAGAGAGCCCCTACAGTCAATACAAAGACTGCTTGTACTTCTATAGGTTTTGTCTCAGGACAACTAACAGGTAGTGTTGCCCGGACTGCTACAACCAATTGACTTTCAATTACTGACTTAAATGTGAAGCAAATAGTGTTTGTCAGTGTGTAAAACCTAGGCTATTGATTGCCTAATTCTCTTTCTTACAACTTACTATTTAAATAAGTGCAGTAGCCAAAGGAAAAAAACCCAACAAATTGTGGAGAAGTAATATATTAATTTAATAACATCAGTTAAGAAATTTGTTACTTATACAAGTAAAGTAATTGGTACAGTGGCATTTTATAGTTGATGGTAATTTCTAGTAATAAAAATAGAGTTCATTTCCTAAGTAATGTATTGACTTATTTATGATATTTAATGGGTTTCTTACTGATTTTTTATTGCAGTTGTAAATTAATTAATTGGCTAACTTATTTCCAAAAGTCTTAATTAAAGTACTTATTAGTAGGCACAAGTAAATGACAAGACATTGTTTTACTTAGCAATGTTCGATTTACCAATTGCAAGTAAATTTTTACCTACAGGACGTGGAGACCAAATGCTTCTGAAATGTGTTAAAGGTTTAATGATGCTCCAGGGCTGTTAAAAGCAGTTATTTCAGACACTCAGCCTGTCCAAGAGGAAGCACTTAGCTTTCAAGTTTTCAAGCTCAGTAAGCAACATAAAAACCATTTATTTTGGAGAGGGGAGAGACCGTGTGTTGTTGATTAAGTTAATGCTTCTGTCCACTCAGCAGTAGCCTTTTTTCAGTAGATACTGGAAGTACACAGAAACACACATTACCTTCAGAGCTGGGAGGCAGTTAGTCCTGTAATGATCTGACGGGTGCAATATGTATGCAAATTTCTGAAAGTTGGAGTTAAGGTTGTACCAAAGGCAAAATCCTTGATCTAAAGCACAGAACCTCTCAGAAAAGGGAGAATCTGAAGATCAGGAGGTGATTTTACTGAAAGAAGAGATAGCAAGGGAAGAGTAAAAATACAGACTTACAAAGCATCTGAAGAAATATGACCAACTGCCAGATAGAATTTTTTGTGATTCCATTTGATAAATATTCTAGCAACAGATTTATGAATCAGCTGCAGGAGATCAATAAGGGCTTTCTCCAGACAGGATTGCTTATGCGTCTGAATCATTACTAAAATTATGTTTTTGTGCATTCGGACAAAACCTGGATATGTATCATTTCAGTTTTCCCACATGCTCTCTTTTTGCAGTTTATCTTAAAAATTAATTTGATGACAGGATGTTGTGGTTAACTGAACTTAATGAAATACCAGTGAGCCCCTTTTCAAAATGAGTTCTTGGTGCTTCCTACTGGAAAATTGCCTAGAAAAGTTAACCTCTTCCAAACAGAAAACTGAGATATTATATCAGTGTACGAGAGAGAATCACAGAACAGGCCAGATTGGAAGGAACCTGAAAAGAGAATCTGGCACCACCTCTTGTGTGAAAGTGAGTCTTGGTGAGATAATCTAGAACCCTGACCATCTGCATCTTCAAAAGCTCCAGTGATGAGGACTCTACCATATCCCTGGGGAGTTGCTCCAGCAACTGCATCTTTTCACTGTAAAAAAAATTAAACATACTTTTCAAATTGAAGTCCCACATGACACACAGCTCATTTAGATGTTAATAATTAATTTTAAAAAATTATATAACATTTATGTAATTTTCACTTGGGTAGAATTGCAAGATATTTGCAGAAGATTTATTAAACCACTAGATAAATTGTGACAATATTTTATGTTTCATTATTTGCTTGTTTGTATTTATGGGATGGGGGAAAGAAGATATGAACCTTTAGTAGAATCAACCATTTCATCTTACATGGTCTGGAGATCCACCTCTGTCCAGAAATTCAGGGGAATGGGTGAATAGAAAAATGAGCAGTCAGTATTTTGCCATTGTTATAAAACTGAAAAATAAACATGAATAAAAAAGAAAAGTATTCATAATTCCAGAAGTAGCTGTCTCTATCTGAGGTTTAGGATTAACATTTACCATAATATTACTTGGCCTATCCAGGCAATTTTTGTGTAAAAGAAGCTGGATAATTTCCTTTGGCATTAATGCCATGGTTAAGAACTTTACCAAGCCAGAGAAAAGATCCAGAGCTAATTGAAATCAGCAGGATTATTCAGAATGTTTGTATTATGTTTCTTCATTTAAAAAAGTAAGATTAGGCAGACTGGTTGCATTTTCCATTGAGTAGCCTATGCTATTTATACAGTTCAACTGGTCTGGTTTTCCTGTGGGTCTAATTTCACTAAGTAGGCATTTGGAAAAGCCTTACTATTTTAAGAATATTTGCTTTCAAATGCTTTGGCAACCATCTTCTTCTCCATTCACCTCTGCTCCCCCATGAGCTATGACTGATTATTCTGACTTCAGCTTGTGTGCCAAAAACTATCTCTAACCTGCTTGTATTTTAATCCTGTAGGGATCTTGTGTTGGAGAAAATACTGCTTTGCAGATGAGGGTGGTGGCGGTAGTGAAGTTAAATCATTTTAAAGTCATTCTAAAGTGAAAGTTATTTCACTTGTGGTTTGTGCCAATTTTAAGTAAAATAAATTTAATGGACTTGTTATGGGGCTTATCTTTGTTTTCACTTTCATCTTTTTTAAATTAAGTTATTGTAACGCTAGGAATAAAAAAATTAAGCAAATTTAGTTTTAATATTGCTTCCAGAAAAGGGACAGTAACTCAATTAGTGGTAGAGTAGCTTCTTGCAGTAATGAATTAGTGATTATGCATTTCTGTTACTGGCTGTGAACACCTACTTCTTGCAGAGCCAGATTTAGACAGTGGTGGTTAAGTTGAATAATTTAATCTATTTAGAACCTCTGTGTGCTCACCAAAGGAGCAGCAGGGGGGAAGCAAACCTGAATATCTAGAGAATTTGGGTTTCATAGGTCTGCCACACCAGTTTGTTGGCAAATGGGACAGCATCCTGTTGTTTTATTTAGTAATCAACTGATCATCTATTTGGGGTTATAAGATATGGAGGGGGGGAGATGTAAAGAAATGCTTTAGGTGTAATAATGCACTTAAAACTCGTCTTTAAAACAGATGTTTTCATGCAGAAAGTGGAAAGCCTTGAATCTGCCACAGCAGCTCCAGATAGGTGTGCCTTCCCAGAGTGAGCAGGTTCATCCTCTCTAACTCAGAACAGGTTAGGTGACTCGGGTTAAGAAGCAGAACTGAGAAATCTCAGCCTTTAAAATCCAGAGCTTTAATAATCCAAAGAGAAGGACCTGCTCATAAGAAGTACTAGGAACTGTTCAAGAGACACTGCAAATGTTGGCACTTGTGGGTCTTAAGTACTTTTTAACACCTTGAAGAATTGGCCAATACATTATCTTTTTAATGCTGTATATGATTTTTATCCTGACCTTCTCCTTTAATTAAGGCTTATTTCAACAGGGGAGCCATTGATTCAGTGAAAGAAAATGAACTCTGTAATCTGCTTTCCCCAAATTGAACTTATTTTTATTACTATTAATTGCTGCCACTTAGTTCTTGTGATGTTTTAACTGCTCGGATTTATTAAAACAATCATAGGATTTGCTATTATCACTTGAGAAATGGGAAGGACAATGATGATTTACAGATGACCCAACGATTTTAAGCCGGTATTACTCCAGATTCAAAGATTTATGCAATCTGCCTCTACTGCGTAAGTAGATGACAGTCTCACTCTCCCTTTTCTCTCCATAATAAACCCCTTAGTTTTCAAAGGACTGCTAGCCTGTAAGAGAGGGCATGGAGATCCTTGCTTTTGCAAAAGAAAGAGTCAGGGATAGTTTTGTTCTGAGTTTTGTTTTATACCCATGAAGTTCCCTATTAGCTGTAGGAAAGTTTTGTTGGTTTAAATAGGACTGGTGTTTGAAGTTGTTAAGACTTGACTATGCAACTTGATTCGTGTTTGTGAAGAATTGCAGTGGTCTTTGTGAAGAACTGAGAGACGATGGGGAAGCTTAGAAGGTCAGAACAGAAGAGGGAGATGATCAAGCAGAAAGGAAATGAGTCAGACTGAGTCAGCAAAAGAAGAGACACGTAGAATCCCAGAATGGTTTGTGTTGGAAGGCACCTTAAAGATCATCTACTTCCAACCCCCCTGCCATGGGCAGGGACACCTTCCACCAGACCAGGTTGCTCAGAGCCCCATCCAACCTGGCCTTGAACACTTACAGGGATGGGGCAGCCACAGCTTCTCTGGGCACCCTGTGCCAGTGCCTCACCACCCTCACAGTAATTTATTCCTAATATCTGATCTAAGCATTCCCTCTTGTTCTGTCACTACATGCTCCTGTGAATAGTCTCTGTCCACCTTTCTTGTAAGGATCCCTTCAGGTAATAGAGAGAGGGAGACGTGAGGAAGGGAGAGATGGTGATAAACTGCTAACACTGAAAACAAATGACAGGATATCAGGCAGGAATAATTGGTCTAGATGGTGAAAATGATTAAAAAGTTTGACCAGTTAGAAAGTGATTGGAAGAAACATTTACAATCCAATTAATTAAGTAGAGCAATCAAGCTTAATCAGATAGTCATTCAATCAACCAGACTGAACTAACTAGGTGGATAATCTGTTGAACTGGCAAAGAAACCAAGTGAGGGAAATGCAGTGAATTGTCAAAATTTAATGAAATATGCAAGAATTAATCAATTAACATTTAAAATTATCAAAAGCAAACATAAATATGTAGGATGTTCAGATGGAAACTAGTCCCTTTTTGTGGCACATCTCACCAGAGCCTCAGAGGCATTAATGAGCAAAATAGGTTTTGGAAGATGAAGAACAAGAATGAGGAGAAGATGCACAATAAGGAAAGAAGATATTCTGTGTTTGCTTGAAAATGAAATAATGTCAACAGCAAGAACTTTACTTTTTTTTAAAAGCCTGCCTAAGTGTCACACATAGAAATGGTGGCTACTGAGGTGGTTACCACTTCTCTGTAGTAGTGCAATGCATACAAGATTGAAAAAAGGTATAATTCCTCCTCTTTCTTCACAGGGTAGAGTCCTTCAGATTTTGGCTCAGGGCACTTCTGTACCTCAGGGTTTATCCTCTGAAACGTTCAAGTCCAGCTTGGTTTCTGTGTCTGAGAGGTCTCACTGTAAATCTGCCCCAGTCGTGCTGTAAGACCCTGTCCAGCTCTTCCCTCTTTTTGTCCAACTCCTTTCTGCCTCCAGGAGCCCTGCTTGCTTTGTCCTGCTGTTCTGCTCCTGCCAGGTCTATTGCAGTCAGCTTTCTGAGCAAACCACTTGCTAAACCAGCCCATGGACATGGTTTAACAGCCCTGCACTGTATCCAGTCTGGCAGAAGTGTGCCACCTTGGTGCCAGCAGTGATGGATACGGTGACAGTCTGCAATAGAACAACTGAAACCAAAAAGCCTCAACCTTGTAATTCCAATTCAAATCCATGATCCATAAATAGAAATGAAAACGGACTAAAACTACTTCTTTTTTTTTTTTTTTTTCCTCTGAAAAGTTTAAGAACCTGTGAAGGGGGACTGAAATTTTCTGAAAAACAGTGTGTGCCCTTTCGACAAATGAAAGTCCTTTATGCTGTATTTGGAAACTCACAACCAGTAGCTGCCCATCAGATTCTTAGTGTCATAAAGCCTGCATGCTGCAATTCTTTTACTCTGAAGTTGTGAAAAACGTGGGGAGGGAGAGGAACTTTTAAAAGCTGCCAAGTGACTTAGGAGCACAAATTAATGGGAACCACACTCCTCAGTCCCCTAGGAGTTTTCAAAAATGCCATCATTACTGCCTGGCACCGAGGCATGCCTTCCATCATGAGGATGAGAAGGGACAGAGTGTGCGCTGTGCCTCCGTGGAGGCAGCCTTACCGAGTGCCTCCATAAATGAGCTGTACAGGGCTTTTATGAATTGAGCCTTTGAAAGCCCTGCTAGCAAGGCTTATTGATCCAGGAGTCACACATGGATGGCAAGATCTTAAATTGCAGTCAGTTTTTATTACATGAAAGAAATTTAAAGAACATACCTTTTCCCCTCCCTCCCTTTTTTAAATTACTGCCTGCTGAAGTTTTGTATAACTGGGAGGTTGCAAGCAATTAAATGAGTCGGCTGGATCCTGGGTCCAATTCCAGACTGAAGTGTGCTGTTCATGGAACATGATTGATGGAGTATCAGCGAATTTGTAAGCAGAGTAAGAGGTTTGGAAGTGTTTTTCAGATCTACAAGGAAATATAATTTAGTCAACTCTGTAAGAAACATTTATCATGTTCCAAAAATATCATCAGTGGTAGATCTTTCATTTGATGTGAATGCAGATGAACAATGCAGCTATTTGGATACCTAAAGACTTTGAGAGTTGAGAAGCAATCTGTCTGGTTCTGTGAGATGATGAGTTGTGCCATACTGGGATCTAAGCTATCTTGGTGGAATTGTGTGCGCCACAATCCAGAGTAAATGATTTCTTGGAGACTACAGCAGTGAATATTCCCTGCACTTAAGCCCAAATGATGGACTGGATTTTTAAAACATCATTTAGAGCTGTAAGCAACAACTACATAAATGCAGCCTCAGATTATACAGTCAGGAAAAAAAAAGAAAAGAAAAGAAAATTCAGTATTTCTGTGATATTATCAGGGTTGCTATTGATTTCTAAAAAGACACAAGGACACTGTTGTCTCTTTAAGCTCCTCGTGGAATAACAGTGTATGTACACATGTTCATGAACATAAGTTAATGAAACCATAACCAAAAAAAAGCAATTGCTATAAGATCAGAAACATTAAGTGCAAAGTTTTGGCAACAGTGTTAACTCATTCCTCCTGTGTACTCTTGTTGTACACATCAGTAACAGAACAGCAGCAAAATGACTCACCTGTCTGCAAAAATTGCCCAGTGGCTTAGACAGCCAAGTAAAGGAAGTATTTCTTGCATGGGAGCTATTTCCCAAAGCAAAGGAAGTGAGTAACTATGCAGTTACTTGTGAGGAGTTTCTGCCAGTGAAATTACTAAAGCACACTGTGCGTCATCCCAGTAATTGTTGGAGCCTTGACTGTTTGCATCAGCTGAAGGTCTGTCCCTATATATTTATCAAAGCTTTTGAAAAGGAGGAGCCTATCAAGAGGTTTGATAGCAACAGTGCTGCTTTGGACTTCAGTTTCTTCATCATTGCTCATCTCTTCACAGCCAAGAGAAGAGTTAGGTTTAAGTTATAGCTGTTCTTTCACTGCAGATAGAGCAGGCTGAAGCTGACACAGGGTTGGCAATGACACATATAGCTGTACAGTTATATCAAAATTTTTTTAATTAACAACTGGTTAAGACAACTGAGAAATGTAAATAACCTTTTCTGTTCTGTGTTGGAAAAGTTCTATTCCAAGAGATGTTTGCCCTGCTCATGTTTGCACAGAGTGTTTTGCAGTGTTCTTCCATGTTTATGGTGTTTATCTTCTGTTTTCTTCTAACTTCGTCGTTGGAACACCTCCAGCTTCCTCTGTTCCCAAGTGAAATCAGGAAATTCCTCTCATTTGGACAAGCCTATTTCTCCTCTTTCCCTTTAGTCATAAAACATTCCTGTCCATCTAATCTAATCATGAAACCTTTAGGGCAATTTTTATTCCATTATAAGTTTATATCGTAGCAAGTAGTCTTCATCTTAATTGTTGATTTGTAGAATGTGGACTAATTTGTGGCTTCATGTAGCTCCCCTCAAATTATAATAAATGTTCTTCTTCTTGCTGCTTCTGTTCCTAGTGCTACCAGGCACCAGCAGTAGTGCATTACAGTTGTCTTTCTCAGAGCATTTCGCCCTGGTTCATATTACTTTTTGATTTTCAAGTAAACAGTGCCTTCCTTTCCTGGACAATTAGGGTAATTGCTGAAATGAAACCGAGGTGTCATGACGAGGCAGATGCCACCAAATGTTAATCAGTCATGCAAAATAACTCTTCCTACTCTGCAAGCCCACCATGATGCTGTTCTGTAAAGACTACAGAGAAGTTTATTACTGTTTCCATTTATTCATATTGCTATACCATCTCAAAACAGTAGTCTCAGATGACATGAAGACAGTTTCTTTTCCGGTTTACAGAGCCACACAATGGACTTGTCCCTTTCTCCCTATTTCTTTGTCTTAATAGCATATAGGAGACCTTTCTTTTAGCACATCTACATCTGCTGATGCTCCCTGCTTTTTTCAATGTTTGAACAAAAGCCAGAAAATATTTTCAGTGTATAGAAGAAAAAAAAAAAATCCCTCTAAACTCCAACTTGCAAAGCTAATTCAGTTTGCAATTTTCAGTCTAGACCTCAACTGAACTGTCAGGGAATAAAATCTGTATAATAAACCAGTCATCTAATTCACAATATCACAAGATTCAATCTCCCTAGGCAAGATTTAGTTCAGACATTCAGGTGCTTTGTTGTATGAAGTTAGACAAGATGGTATTCATCTTTTGTGACTTCAGCTATCTGAAAGTTAGGCATCATGTCA
This sequence comes from Pachycephala philippinensis, assembly GCA_013397055.1. Taxonomy (NCBI): domain Eukaryota; kingdom Metazoa; phylum Chordata; class Aves; order Passeriformes; genus Pachycephala; species Pachycephala philippinensis. The sequence goes on from VWZT01005113.1 coordinate 284,953, forward strand.
AAGCTGGTCTCTAGGGTCCCTCTGTAGTCAACAGAGAGAAAAAGAGGCACTTCGGAGGGCAATTCATTCCACCTTTAACATCATAGCATCATCAGAGTGTCAGAAAGGGGACAATGCTTTGGTTGAAGAATTGTTGTCTGGGATTCCTAACAGCACAATCCTTTTAAAGCCAGTGGGTGCTTTAATACCTGTAATCTATAAAGTCTGCCCACCAATTCCTCACTTGTGAATGAATAGCGTAAGGCAAGAAATCTTTAACAAACAGATTCTCTATTGAACACTCTCAACACTCACTGGTTACCATGCCAGATCAATCATTTTGTAGTAATTATTTTGCAGGAGTTTATTCAGAGTCTGTTAGAATAAACCCTGAAAAAAATTAAAGGACTGTTGAGTGCAAGATTAATGGTGCTATCCAGGCATGCTTTACAAAACCAGCGTTACCAAAACAAGCTTCTTTCAATGCAGCTTTTACAGAGTGCTTCCAGTCAGACCTAGAACCTTCTCTGCACTGGGAAACCTATGTGAATAATGAACCAGAAATCAGCCCTGTGTTTTTCAGCCTCTCTAGATATTTTATGAATGGGCCTAGAAAAGAAGGCATATTTCTAAAAAACAGCAAACACAGTTCTTTCACAGGGAAGAACATTCAGATACAGAAGTGGTTTGTGCACAGTAAAGTGCTGGTTGGTAGCAGCAGAGCTACAACCCAGAGCCTTCTAATGGAGCCCTGTAGATCATATTTGAGGCCTCAATGAAGGCTTTTTGAAAAATCTACTTAAATTGAGTTGCAATTGGAGATTGGATCCCATGCTGCTTTCCAAAGAGTGGTAATAGAAGATCCACATTAATTTTTCACTTATTTCCTTACCAGGAGGTGCAATTCCTTCTATTGCATTATCTTGTTTATTTTTATTACCCTTGTGAATGACTCTGTCACTTCTGTTTAAGCAGGAGCGGTAACTCAATCCCTTAATACAGCCTTAAACAACATTGCTTCTAAATGAGGTTAAGATCTATATTATATGCAGCATTTGTCTTGAACCTTAATTCAGCCTGCTTCTGAAAGGATATCTAGTTACATTCAGGAGTAAGTAATTTCAGATCCAGTTCCTGGTGCTCATTGAGTTCTAGACTAAATTTCAACTGACAGGACTTCTTAGGCATGATGTGCTATTAAGATGCATGTCAGGGAATTTCTGTTCCATTATATTAATGTAATCAATATTTCTTCTTTACCAGGAAAATCTAAACCAAAGGGGTTTTTTGAAGAGAGAATTGTATGAAGTGCGGTGTTCTTTGGGGTTTTTCGTTAGATGAGCATTGCATTTTAATAATATTAAATACTATCCTAAAAAAAACCAAAACCTTTAATAATTTCCTGTACATAACCCATGCCTTTATTTCCATCTTTGGTTTAAAGAGAGGTCCCTCTTGTGCAGTTCAAAATTGAGGCGAAATTTCCTCTGAGCTTGACCATACTTGCAGGGGTTTTTTCCCATTCCCCTTGGTTTAGAAGCAGACTTGAGCTGAATATCTCAAATGATATCACCAAGCTGTGTTTGAGTTTTCCCAAAGCTGCAAAGATAATGGGAATTAGCAGCCTGATGTTCCACAGTGTGCCCTCTTTAAAAACAGGGAAAGGAAAATACTCCCTCTTCCACAAAGTGCTTTGCATGGGCTGGTAAGAACATTATCATGGATCAGAATTACCTCATATATTAGAATGATGGTTTTCCAAAAGGGACTAGAGAACAGCCTTTCAGTGGGTCACACGAGCCTGTGAGATGCTTCAACGCAGCCCAGAGAGCAGCTGTCACTTGGAAATGAGAGCGGGTCACATAAAATCCTTGAGTAGGTAAGAACTGTTGTTCTGGTGTCACCTGTCTGACTTTGCCTGAAATAAATCAGGGAGTACTTGCACAGGCTGCTTCATCAGCGGATCAGGAGGGAAAGCAGTCATGAACAGATGGAGGCAATAACCTCTCCTGCCAATGCAGCTGGGGAAGGATGCCTACCTGCAACCAGAGGGACTTACCTGTACCACAGCTACAAATAACTCCAGGATCTCATCACGGTCTGCTTTAGCTCATTAGTGCTGACAGCTGTGAGCTGAAGTGTTGTTGCTAAGGCTGGATGGAGCCTTGCACTGCCAGGGATTAGTGGAGGGGGATGCCCTCACCTTGTGAATTTGTGACAGTGTGGTTGGAAGTACTTGGGGTCTGTTGACTCACAGTGAGCAACAACCGTAGGAAAGCATAAGAGATGGTTTCTGCCTTGTTTGCAGTAGTTGGGTCAAATACTCAGCTCTCAGGGCCAATCTGTGGCATTTCTTGCTGCAATTTCTTCAAGCAGGAGCTCTGTATTTTACCAAGCATCCATAAAACTCAGAGATGGGTGTTTCACGAAAACACCATTTTGGAGAAATAGATCATGTTTGTAAAGCATCTCTCTACCTTCAAATATGTGTGTCCACTTAAAAGAAGTTTGGGTCCAGACTTGGTGCTGTTGGGTTTCTTTTGCTGTTTTCCACTACAATGAAAAGCAATTTCCACTAGAATTTTGGAAATCTGAGCAGTTCTAATAGTATCAAGTAACTTTGATCAGAAATTGAAAGTCTCTTTTCATAATCTCATCCTAAAACTGTAACAGATATTCAGTGCTTCATCTACAGAAAATTTAATAACTTAGCCAGCATCAAAAATTGTTTGACACCAAATATGAATTGCTGAGTGAAGGTAGTGATTTATAACATTGCATGTGAGACGTTAGTATCTAATTTACTGCATTAATCAGTGAATGCCAAATCAGTTTGCAGATTGCATGTAGATCAGTTTAATCTGTCATCTTAATTGTCAGTGAAATTTTTAATGTTGAGTTTACTTTAACTGTTTTCCATGCTGCTTCTCACTGAGATGGAAATAGCAGTGCAATAACTCTGCAGTGCCCACGTGAGACTATGCAGGCATCATGGTTGGTTTTTTACTACTTTCCATATCTGAGGTTCCCTCAGCTAAACCTGAGTTTTGCTAATATTTGCATGGTTTGATGTGTGCCAAATGGAAAGGACATTGTCAGCCCTGTCAGTGCTAACATGGTAAAAAGTTGTCTCTTTGGTGCACTGAGGGAGGAGATTTCTGGGGACAGGACTGAGCTGAAATGACCCAGAGCTTCCTCAGACAGATGCTGCATTAGCATGTGGCAATGACTCCAGTGATTCTGTCACCCTCTGTGCTTGTCATTAGCATTTGGTGGCACACTCGGTGTCGCCTTCACTTGAGAGCCTCCGTGTGTTACAGGGGGTGAGCAGAGTGTTCATTTTTATTCTAGCTTGTTAAAAAAGCAACCTGGTGGGACAAAGCTATTCAAAGTGCAAACTTAGTATGTGTTTTGGCAAAACAAAACAAAATAATTAATGGAAGAAAACAAGTTTTCACACCTTTTCCCTGGACTCTAGGAGGTTTTTTTGTTGGAAAGTATGTTAAAAGGCATAAAGAAAGCATGAAATATATGAACTGAAAAAAAAATGTTGAACAATAGCAAGTTTCCTGGAGCTAACCGATGTTTTATTTCAGGTCAAATAAAATCTTTTGAAGTACTGCTGAGCAAACATTTTCCTCTACAGGGGACATTTTCATTTTAGATAGCTCTTAAAAATGAGATTTTTTTTTTTCTGTGAAAAAAATTATGCTATTCTAAAAAGTAGCAAGGCTATATATTCCCCACAAAATGGTTTTTTAGGGGTTTTTTTCTGTCACAGCAAAAAGAGACTTACCCAAGGTCTTTGTCTAGCAAAGAGGCTCATCCAAGGTCACAACATAAGAACCATTTTGGAAATCCTGACCATCAGATTCCTGACTTGATAGGCAGCATTTCTGGAGGTGATTTGCTACCAGTGCAAGGCCCCTGCACACACAGATGGAGTCTGGTTTGAAGGACCTCACAAAAAGATGCTGGAGTGCTGTGTTTGGGCTGTTTTGTGCTCAGTCCTTGACTATTTAATTCTTTCTTCATTTCATTGAGTACTGGGAAAAGAATGCCAGGCTTTTTATTTCTGAGAATACCCTCGGGATAACTTGGATTTGCCACCCTCTTTGCCAGGTCTCAGTTTCCTTAGCTGCCCTATTGCTCTGCTGAACAGAGAATGCGGCTGCTGCTGTGGGCCCAGAGGCCTCTGAGCTTTCTGACTCTGTCACTGCCCATGGGACCTTGGATCATTGATTTTATCCACATTAGATGCTAGGGCAAGGCACTTTTATCATCTTTGTGATACCTCATTGACAGAGTGTTTAAAATTATATTGCTCACTGAAAAGCAGCAGTAATGACCTGTGGGATGGGAAGGAAGGGCATGGTCCAAGTGGAGTTGAGAGCCTTTGCTGTGACTACAACTGCCTGAGATTCCTGCTGCTGTCTCTCAAGAAATCCTGGAAAAGGAGGCAAGGCATTTTTTGTGGTGTAAGGGGTTGGGCTGTTGATTTTGTTGCTAGTATTTCAGTAAACTTTCTGCTTGTAGATTCCCTGTCCCCCACGGGTTGCCTTCCCAGCTTTGAGATTCTGCAGTGATGTAAGCAGTTAGCCAGTGACAGTCTTTATGGCTGGTGAACTGCATCCACATCCCATTAAGTTAAAGCCCTGGGAGAGCTGGGAGTCAGGTATTTTAACTATTCTCTTTGTAAAAAATATATAGCGGACATATAACACCTTTGCACTCGGTATAACTTTACTATAGCAGAGAGATGACCATGGGCAGCTTTAGTGAATGAAAGTGCAAATACAGTGACCAATGGGGCAGAGTAAGAAACAGGAAGAGTGTCTGTACCCTAAGATGGCTGCCCTTGTCAAGATAGCCACTGCCAGAGAGAATTCTTAATGAAATTTGTACAAAAATTAATGTTAATGATTATTTGGTCTTTTAAATTGATTGTCCAAGATCAAATGTAGGCACATGTAACGTGGCCCCCCTAGTCTGCTTTATGTCCAAAAGAAAGTTTGGTGGTTCTTTTTTTCCTGTTCAGTGTGTTTGTACACTTTGTGCTGTCAAGTGAGTCCTGTCCAGTACAGCTTGTTTACTGTAGCCCTCCCCTAAACGTGGGGTGTTTTTTGCCAATACCTCCTTTGAAACTGGACCCTGATCCAGTAGATGTTTGGTGGAGTGTGTACATAATTTCATTGCTTCCTGTAGCTGGTAAATTGGTTTATATTTCTCTTTCCTTAGTTCCTGGTACACCTAATTATTTTTTGATTGCCAGTCATTTGGAATACTGTGCATGTATGGCTGGGTATTCAAGGGTACCCTACTACCCCTGCCTGCCACAAGACCAGCCTAACCCCATTTACTTTGCAGTGGTGATACCATTTCCTATTCTCTTTTTATCACTTCTTTTCTACCAAAATGTTTACGTTTGCTAGGACTTGATGAAGAGCTGTGTGTCCACTTAATTCTTTATTTTGTATAATGAATCGTTGAGCAGTTATAAAGGATTTGCCTGCCAGGAAGAGGTACATTTGCATTTTATAAATAGATTTATCTAAAGTCAACAAGGTGTTACGCTTTGCTGAAACCTACCCAGCTGGGAGGAGCATTTTACATAATAACAGCAGTAGCAAGTTTGTGAGAATTTAATACTATCGCTGACATTAATTAAGTGATTAATTAATGGCCAACTGAATCAGTTATCAAAATGGGGGGAAACGGGTTGGAAAAATCTTGAAGGGGAGCTTGCACTCAACAGAAGGCTTATTCACAAAAAGGATATAAAGGGATATTTTGGGTAGGCATACGCTTTATGGTGCTGAATTTGAAGATGAGAACTGCTAAGAAAATGACTGCCTATTCTGAGTAATTGTATAAAGTCTCCTGAGAGTTGATTGCACAATCTATTCATTGAAGGGTAAAGGTCTTAGAGAAAACTTAAGAGAGAGAGGGAGAAGACATGTTCTGTCTCCTTGATCTGTCTTTACTCATAGCAGCTGTTGGTTAAAATTCCTATCACTGTATTTAAAATAAGTTCAAAAGCCATTTTAATATTATTTAACTATTCCACTATTAGTCTAACTGTTCTACTGTGGCTGGCAGCCCACAGGCATCTCAACCTCAGGGTATTGTTATTCTCTGTATTGATATTGGTCAGCTCTTGCAATCCACTGTGCATCTCCATATACTTTTGGAAAGTGATCTCACATGGAAAGCATTAATCAAAGTCTTTCATCATGGCACAAGAGAGCAGAGTGAGTGCCTGGAACCGGGGTGGTAATGTTGGAATTGTAACGTTATCCCTTCTTCCATTTTTCCCTGATATCTTCAGTATGTACCTTGGCTTACACAGAGCTGATCACCGTGTTTTTCACTGACATCAATTTTTTTTCAGTAAGCATTCACAATTTATAAGTTTTGTGCACAAAACTTANCTAGAGGTCGTTGGGCAGAGATGTGGACCCCAGGAAGGAGTCCTTCTCCGGGCTTTTTTTGATGTTGAGGGCCATTGACCTTCAGAAGCTTTGCTCCTGGGATAATGTCACTCAAGCGTAGCAAGGCCTTGAAGCACAGCCTGGAACACAAGCACACAGAACTGCCCTGGCCCTCCATCCCTCTGGACTGGCTTCAGAGCACTGAGATGTTGGCAGTTGTTGGTGCATCCAGCTGGAAGAGTCACCCGTGAGTCACTGCATCCATAACTTCTTGGTGTTCAGCGATGTGTGGAGGTAGGGTGACACCAAGAGTTTCCTTTTGCATCCCCAGAACTAAAAGCATCCATGCACATGAAGTCCCTCCCCGTGGAAAACCTGTTGTGTGTCGCTATTGCTCTCCCTCACAGCAAGTGTTCATGTGCAATTTCATTTTGCTTTTTATTTGTGGGTTTGAGGTATTGTTGTTCACTTTTTCAAAGTGGAAATCAGCTGCTTGGTGACAACTTGTTGCATTCACACAACTGCAGAGGTTGGCACAGTGGAAGGAGGCACAACAGGAAACTTTCCTCCCCAAGCAAGCTTCTGCTTCTACCTGGAACAACAATTGCTCTTCCACTCTGGGGCCACTGCTTTGCACAGTGGTGTGAGGATGAGTCCCTGCACTCTGCTGAGTGCATGCTCAGAGTTGTGCTGATTTGTGATATTCCACCTACCGCCCCCAGCAAGCCACCTGTAGTAAGGCAAAAAAACCTTAATACTGCTGGCAGCTAAAGCAGAGAGGCTGCTTAAAACAGTTACAGAAGGAGAATTGCATTTTAGAAATGAAAAATTGGATTCCTATCTGAAATGCTGTTTGAATACAGTTAAGTCTCATACCTTTATTTGTGTTTCTCATGAGCAGGCATATGAATGTACCTCTCTTGTTGACTGGATTGGCAATGCTAAAAGAGGGCTTGCTGAGATGCTGCTATTGAAGGGTCGAGAGAGAGGTTATATCTGACCTGTGTGGAATCAGCTCTCAATGAGCCATGGAAGTATTCTCCAGTCTCTCCTTTTTCCTTGAATCTGGGTGTCTTCAGTCCAGCTGGTACAGGAAGCAGAAGGAGACAGAGAGATAGTCTGGTTTGGGCAATTTGTAGGCTCATTTACGTGATTGAAATTGGTTGACAAGTACCTCAGTTTCCTCATCTTTAAAATGTTATTGATGTTTGTGGTTTTCTTGTTGTGCTGTTTTTAAGAACCAAGAATTGAAAAAAATCCGCTGTGTGTAGTGGCAGTGTTGGTTGTGCTTGGAACTGGAGAACTGGAAGAGGCAAAGATAACACTTACTTTAATAATTGAAAATGGATTTGAACTAAACCTTCTAAGAAGCAAAACGTGGAAAATTGCATGTATTTCCTATCTAATCAGCTCTTACAGTTCCCCAAGAGGCACACATGAGGTTTGGAAGCACAATTTTCGTGTCCTTTCTCCAGCAGCCTTGTTTTATTTCACATTCAGTTCCGTGTCTGATGCTGAGGTAGCACCTGTGCTAAATCTGCTCCTGTTGTCTGTAAATAAGCTTAAGAGATCTCAACCACCTCATGATTTTGTCAGTGCCCGCCGCCTGTGGCAAGCAGCATTCATCTTTCAGTGAGCCAGCAATCAGTCTGCTGGTGTTTCCCATGGAAAAGATTGCTGCCTGATAAGAGCTGGTCTCCAAGCCTATTTAGACCCAGAGAGGTCTGATGGGAATAGCAGGGCTAATAACAGAAGTTGGACCTTTTTATTTTCCCTCTATAAGGTATGCATTTTGAAAAATTCACAGGAAGTCACAGAAAAGGGGGTTTTGGCCTTTGTTTTGGGGTGGTTTTTTTTGTTTTTTTTTTTTTCTTTTAACCAGTTGCTTACTGTTACAAATATATAGTATTCAGTTGTTTTAGGAGAAACATGACACCTAGGGGAGAGGGGTTTTTGTTGTTGTTTTTTTAATCTCACAAAGATGCAGTGGTACCTAGAAAGATGCAATGGTACCCAAGAGAAAAGGGAATCAAACAGCAAATGCAGCCTGATATTGAAACAAGGGCAATGAAAAGCAACCAAAATAAATGAGATTTGGGATTTTAATAAAATTATTCTATCCCACTGGATTAGTCTAAGTCAGAATGTTCACATTTATGGATGAAAGCCTTAAAGATCTACTGTGTTAGATGAAATTTAAAAATGGTCCAATGACTATGTATGCACAATATTTCATACAATAAGTATTCTCCATCTCTTTTGGCCCTTTTCAATTTAGTAGATGCCATGGAATATGTAGGTATCACTGCATGATGGAAAATCACATTTTCATTATAAAATTCGCTGCTGCTCTTTACTTGTTTACTGTTAACTTTTGGATGTGCACTTGGAGCTACTTATTGGTTGGTAACATATGTTACCATGAGCCCTAACAGAAAAACAGAAGCAGCAGCTAGATTTTGTGCAAGATTAATAGGGGAAAACATTATCATGTCATTTATTGCTCTCAACGATTTTTTGTTGTCTCAGGAACTATGAAGACCCTCAGCCAACTTTCCTAATTGAAAATTGAGAAAGTGTGAAATCCATCTAACTTTCTCTTTCCACATTCTTATTTCATTATAGTTTTTTAACGAAGCTATTTTTCTCTGTAGATTCAGGGACGATACATCACACCAACATTATTGTTGGGAAGTCATTCAGTCAAAAGGTAGGAAAAGCAACTAGACCTGGGCAAAAACATTTCCAAGAAAATACAGAGGGCCTGGATAGTCTGAATGCTGCACAACTCTGGAGTTCTTGCTACTGAATGTGGCAGTGAGCAAGTGCCAGCTCCTCAGGTGTGCTGAGAGCTCTCTTCTGTGTAAGCAGTCCTGCTGGCATTAGGCAGTGCAGAAGGAGCAGATGTTTAAAATTTGTATACTAAACACAGCATCCCTACTTTGAAGCAGCAGAGAGGGAAAGCACATTAGAACTGAGCTGGCTGAATTATTGGCACGAGTGTGTTCCAAACCAGTAAGTTCCCTCTTGAGTTTCCTGCCCAACATTTTTTTTTTTGGCCTATTTCAAGTGTTTTCAAATTTCTAGGGTTTATGACAGCATTACTCATGTGTTGAAACCTCTAAAGTCAGTTTTTTAACCTAGAATTGATTTGAATGTTTTGTTCTGTGAGAACTTTGTGGATTTTTATTTTCTTGTTAGATACATTTTGAAATGTTGACATTGTCTTTGAGGTGAAAATTCTGTTTCTACATGGCTCTAATGAGCAAGTTTTCTCACCTTGTAGTAGCTCACTGTGGGAATGCTGCACCCTTAGTGTGCTCTCTCAATGGGAAGTTATTTGCTACCCTCTGTCCTGCCTTCATCAAAAGTATGGCCCTGTTCATTTTATACTGTAAATTATTCAAACTGCACTGTGAAGACAGAGTAAATGATTTTCTTACAGGTTTTTTCATGCCTGTTATCATAGCATCTTAGTTCCTTACAAATGGTAATGAAATGAACATCACAGAGCTCTTGTGATGAGTTTATTCCCATTTATGTTTAGGAAGTGAAGTAAGAAGATTAAAGGCAATTTATGTAACTGGAAAAATGGGTGAGCTTTCAGGCATATACAAACACGGGCTGTTTTTTCTGCCTGTAGCAGGCAGTCTAATAAAAAAGAGAGCACTTCCTCCTACAAATGTGGCTCCACTTGCATCCTTAGGCAATGACAGTGACAGTTACAATGCTGTTACCAATATTAAAGTCAGAAATTATGAAGTGTTGACAAATTTTGACTGCCTGGTGTGAGAAACATGGAATCCAGCCTTTTCTTTCAAAGCACTTTTTGAGGACAATGTGTTTTCCAAGTATTTCTCTCACTAGCCTCATTTGCAGCTGCAGCTACTCGTGTTCCTTGCTGACCTGGATACAGGTGTCCTGGGGTGGGTGGCTGGAAAATGAGAGCAGTGTAGCTCGCTGTGAAAGTTCTGATTTATGTGATCTGCCCTGTATCGTGTGGAGTTCAATGGCCATTTGCCAAGGTTGGCTTCGCTCCCCTCAAACATGACCTTATCTTTCGCTTCTCTCACTTTCTTTCCTCTTTTATTTCATACCTTCCAGCTTCTCTAATGGTGAAAGCATGGGGATTAGTGACTTGTAGCAATAGCAAATTTACTTTGTCCTGGAATATGGCTATCCTCAGCACAAAGTGAGCCAGCAGCCTTTGAATGTCTGTGCTGCTGGAGGAATGGAGTTAAAGAGTGAGGAAATATGTACCCATCAGAAATGGCAAGTCATGGAAAAATCAATAATCAGAAACTCCCCCAAATTCTCACTGTCCTTTTATAGCTAGACAGCAGCTTTTCTTTTTTCACACAACCTTTCAATCCCCTGAGTAATGTTTCTGTAAATATCTGAGTCAAAGCTTTGAACTCAAGCCAAAGGAGGGGCAGATGAAATTGAGAAGTTAATGACAAATACTTGTGACAGACACACATCATCAACAAGGTTGTACAATCCCAGAGTTTTAGTGGCATTTGGTGGAGGAAATGGAAATGGAAAACATTTTTTGAGAGATTTAATTAAATAGTAGAGAACTTTCTCTGTTTTGAGAGGGGACACGTATGCTTAGATAAAAATGGTGGACTTCCATGGGTAGATATTTTTTGCTACATATATGCAATTGAAAATGGAAATTTTTCACCTAGTGGGCATACAGGGTCTTGCCTTGAGAACCACTGAAATGAGCTCAACCATGTCCAACTCAGCTTCTCAAGGATGGCCCAGAGAGAAGCTGCTTACTGGTAAAGTGTGACAAGGCTGTACATTTATCCTGGGTCTTTGGAATTTTTGCGGAGTACAAATGAGACAATTTTTAAACAGCAACCAAGTGCTGTCCTATTAAGCTCTCCTGTTTTAATGTGTGCTGAGCAGGAGTGCTTCACCTGACTGTGTTTGTCCCAAAAGCTTTCAGTAGAATTAAAAATTATGGTCTAAGAAGTTGAATGTAGCATGTGAAGGTGTAATTATGTTCAGCTTCATTAAACTCTGCATGATAATTAGCAGCGTAGCCAGTTTTCCAGATAAGAGATGTTTTTGTGGATGCCTGCAAGAATTTCTTCCAACCCACTGGGCCAAGTGTGGCAGCAGGAAGTCAAAGTTTTCCATTTTGCAGTGATCAAACACTACAAATTTGCTGGCCATGTTCCTCAGAGACAGACTCACTAGAGCCTGCCGGCACACGGTGATTTCTCTGCTGGTCAAGGGACAGGGAAGGAGAGAAGAGGAAACCCAAGTCTGAGAAAATCTGTTGAGAATTGAAATACATCCCCTTGGGTCCCACAGTCTAAGTAAGTTGCTTATCCTGCATTAGGCTAAGCCACATGATTTTCCTCTTTTCATTCTGATATATGGAAAGCAAGTCCAAAAGCATGGGCAGTAAAGATCCCAGGCTGTCATTTGTGTCCAGGGTCTGGTACTGGATTAGAACACTGCCAGGGCTGGACTGTGTTGAGAAGCAGGACCTGTGAGGTACAAAGTCAGCACTTGTTCCCCAAGGAGTTGTTTCTACTTTCAATTTAGAGCCTGAAATGCCATTTATTTAATGCTGCTGTTTAAATAATGATTTATAAGCCTCCAAGCCAACCGTGGTACAGCTTAATTACTGCTGTAATTTATGGATGCTACTGGCTACATAAACACTGCTGTAAATATAAAGGATGTCTCCCACAAATTTAACTCTGATACTTATTTGATACCATTCATTTTCCTTTCCTTACACATCTTCTGTGTGTGAGTTGAGGCCACTTCACTCAGTGATCCAGGTCATTCTGGTTCACTTTGCCGGGAGTAATTGGGGCTGGGAACTGAAAAGATCAAACGTCTGTTTTTCTTACAAAGTATTTTAATTAAAATTTGAGTTTCCTTGAGCTTGGATGCAAACATCTGCATTAAGTGGCCCATTAAAAGGGTTATTTGTATTTGGGCTTTTTTTGGTTATCTGTTTGTTTTACTAGTTAATCATCTCCTTTCTCCAATTCATTTTGCCTTTGTGCACACAGTAAGCAAGCAAACAAGACAGGAATAAATCATGCACTGTAACAGAGCCCAGCCATTACCCGGGCTGCAGCTTTGCGATTTGTGTTCTCTAACCTATACAAGGAGCACGTATATATTGGTCTAATGCAAATCCGAGCTAATTCAAGCCCCGTCTCCACAGAGATGAATGAGCATGCAAATCTGCTGCTTTGTTTTGGAGGAATAGCTCCTGGAATTGCCCGATTCCCAGTTGCAACTGACATATTTCAAATACTACAGTCAGTTGGCTTCAGGAGATTTGTGTCCCTGGGCTGCAACAAAAAACACCTGGGAAGACAAGTAGGTTCTCTTGAATGCCTTGGTTCCATTATAATTAGTGTTAATGCAGTTGTGTGCTTGGAAAAGCGAGTGCCTTTAAAAAGTTTTAATGAATTGAGTAAACAGAACAACCCCATTGCCTACAATAACCACTCCTCTGAATATCTGTGTATCTCTGCAGCTGCTGGGATAAAACATGGACATTGCTGAAAAGATTGCAGATAAACTGAGTGGGACATGAAAGCTGGCAATAAGCATGGGGTTCAAAACCATCTCTGGGGTAATTCAGAGAGACAAGAGTACTTCTGAATTTCAGTAGAACTTCAGGATCTTTTAAGAGTGTCATGATGTTGCTAACTCATGGAAATGCTCTGGGACATGTCTCCTAACTTTTCTTCAGGTGGTACTTCCAACAACGGGGTGCTATGGAGGCTCATTGCACACCTCTAGGGGAAGGGATCACCTACTGAGTTATACCAGAGTCGCTTCTTACAGCTTTGTAGTGCCCATTCGCACACTGACCTGAACCCACTGTGTCTGGCTTCTGGCATGTGAGGAGCTTTGCACCACACATAGGGAAGGCTCTCAGCAGTGTCTCTGAGAGTGCATTTTTTGTAGGAAGTTCAGCAAAGCCAAGGGAGATACCATCTCACTGCCTTAAACCCTCACCGAGGAGCCCACAGAAATTTTCAGCAGCCAGCTCTGAGTTACTTGGTCTATTTTTTCTGCAAAGCTTCTCCTCTGTAGTCATGCCTTGACCCTGACTGAAATACAAGGGCATTGTGCAGCCTGTATGTGGCAAGCCAGAATTACTGCAAGGAAGGGAAAAAAATCGGGCTGACAGTAACACAGAGCACCCTTTTCAGGAGTCATGGTCCTTTATTAAAAAGGTTTGGCATGTATTCCCCCCACTCCTGAATGATTTGCACCGTAAAATAAGCTTGTAGAGAAATAGTGGTTGTTTTCCTACATGCTTCATTAATTTTTAGTTTTGGCAGGCAATATAAATAAAAATATCAAGTGCACATCTAATTGAATCGCCAGTGATTTCCAGCTCTCTGTAGTACCAGAGAACATGATGTAGCTGCACTGTTTAGTGAGCATGGATGAGTTAGGCAAACACTGTCTCTCTCTGCCCAGAGGCTTTGGTTTAATCTGGAGCATTTACCCATTTCATATGAGACAGGACAGTTATTGCTGCAGTGGGGAATTCACAGCACAGATCTCTTTGTTCTTCCGGGCTTGACTTCCAGCAGTGACTGGAAGCACATCTTGGCAGAGTCAGGAAGGTGTCAGTCAACTGCATCCACGCTCAGATTTTTGTGGAAGGAACCCTGGCATTTCTCAAGCTTAGCTTCCTCCATGTACACTGACTTCAGGGTATTACTGAACTAATTCCTGCCTCCTTCACGTGTCTAATCTAGAGCGTGGGCCTCTTAAAAAAAAATTAAGAAAGCAGACCTTGTTCTAAGTATCATCACAAAGGACTTGGGATGAGAGAATTCCTACAGTAAGGAAAATGATACTTGTCGGGCTACTTGATATCTGACTTCTCAGCTGTCAAGGGAATCAAGTGCCTCCAGAAAAGGATGGTTCTTAGGGAAAATTACTCAGGATCATTTCTGAATGGATGATACTGACCTCTAATTGTAATGTTTGGTGACCTCATTTCATAAGAGATGGCTCCTTTGCACTTTGCTGGATGTCTTTTGCTGCTTAGCACAGGAAAAAGGAACTGGTGACTTTTGTCTCTTGGTAGATGTAGTCTTCTGTGGGCTCCCTGACTCAAGGGAGTGCAGGATCAGGAGTAGGTGTAGAAGAGAAAGAAAACTACAAGTAGAGATTGAACTGTTTTCTCTTCTGCAGAGTATGATGACACAGTACACCCAAAGCAAATGTAATGTATATTGCCAGGAGAGATGATGGAAGCTTGTGCTCTTTCTAAATGCTGTAGCCATGTTACTCCTGAACTAGATAGAGAGGATATCAGTCTTCAGGTCTGTCAGTGCAGCAGTAAATTCACACACAGTTAAAAACCCATCACATGTATGGTGGTGTTCTTGAGAAGCACCAGAGCAGGCTGCAGGATTTAAGCCCTCCTGAGGTCAAAGCTGCCTTCTATATTATAGCACCAAAAAGGCCTGGGGAACTAAAATTCTCTATTAGGTGGACCATTAGATATTTGACAAGATAAAACAGGCCAAAAAAATAATTATCAAGTAAGTATTGAATTGAGGAGATTTCGCAAGGTGTTTGTCCCTTCAATGTTATGCAGAATGCTATGACCTGTTGGTTGAAAGGAATTTGGTTATCTGAAGTGTTTTTGTTGTTTCTTTCTTTTTCTCTAGGATCTTCTGCTCTCTCAAAAATGGCTCTGGAGGGTTCCTTCAGCTGCTGGAATGGAACGGTGATCAGGCTGGGGCAGGCGTGTGACTTCATCCAGGACTGTGCTGAGGGAGAAGATGAGGGAGATATGTGCAGTGAGTAAATCCTAACCCCCAGGTTGTATCATCCTTTTCCAAAATCATTAATTGATTTGAACTTTATTGTCTGATACTGTAGCACTAACAGACTCATTTGGTACTATCAGAAGACCTGTATCCCCCATAACATATGCTGTTTTTCTGGGTGTCTGCCTGGAGTGCACCATTTGATGTTTCTGGGCTCACCTACATCAGTTCTGCAGCAGCTTCTTAACATGCTCTCAGTGCCTTATCACTTCCAGTGTCCTGATCAAAAATGCAAAGGAAGTATAGCCTGAGTAGCTACATGCCTTACAGAATTATGAAATGTGTAACTGGTTAGAGCCTTTAATCAAAATGTAGTGCAGCATGTGGCAGAGGGGGAGAGGAAGGAGAAAACTTCTAAGATGAAAAATGAGTAGAGCCAGTAGCTTGTCTTTGACCAGCTCCTGTGTCTTTGTAAATCCTCTGGTTTTCCACCCTCTCTTCCAGAGTCAATAGTCCAGTAACATACAGCAGAAGATAGATAACCTGAGTTTTCTAAAAACTTGCTGTGCCTGAGTACTTTCAAAAATGTGCTGTGGAACTTAGATACTTCTGGGCCTTCCTTCTTTCAACTATCTTGAAGGTGCCTTGCCACTTTTTCTGTAAGTCTGTACATTTTACCTCCAGCACCCTCCCATCTGCCAGTCTACAAATAGTTTGGAGTGGTGGATTGTCAGCTGTATGGCTGTCTGCAGGGCAAATTTGTCAAGAAAAATAAATATTGAGAGTTCATTATTCAAAGTGTATGTGCCACAGCTGATCTAGCCTGTGGGCTGTGACAATAGAACTGAGTTGATTTGGTTTGCAGGAAACACGTTTGCTGTGTCTAGCAAGAACTTAACATGAGTGATACACAACTTCTCTCAGATTTCACTTCTTTGCTGCTAATAACGAAATAAGGTTACAGACTTTATTGGTGTGGAGAACTTTGGTTTGACCTGGGATCATCTGGTAAACTGGTTAAAAGCTTGAAATTACATTCTTCTCCATCATTTTAGACATTGTTACAATTTGAAATTATATTCTTTAATGACACACTCCGTGAACATTAAATTCACAGGAACAGTGTCAGCCCTGTGGACTTGCAGCTCCTTAGAACCAATAATGATTCATATTAGTAATATTGAAACCTTATTTCCACCTAAAAGCTTTAAAATAGAGCCCTAAAACCTCATAATGGCATTTCTGTTATGTTCTAGTCTATAATTTAAAAAAAGGTAGAATGCATTTTCATTTCATTGTAAGTAGAGAAACATTATTTACCCTCAGCTGTATCTCCAGATACACTTTGGTGCCTGTGTGCCATAAATGGCTCTGCCTTGTGGGAGTAATCCTGTCTATAACAGAGGGAAGAGCAGGGTTCATGTGGTGGAGTTGTACCAATCATGGATGCAAACTAAACACCACCATGGGGTGGGGCAGGCCTAGAGGAACATGTTTGCCTGTTATTTTCAGACATTGGGTGCACTTGTGGCAGGTGTGTTGTCCACATTCACGTATCAGGAGGCTGGCTCTGCTTTTGCCCCTTGCTGCCACCCTGTACCCCATGGTGAGTCCAGTGGAAAAGCAGCCAGTCCCTCTCTGGCATATGTTATCCCCAGGGCTTGGTTTGGTTGTGTTTCTCCCTCCATTCATCTGTAGCTGTTTCTACAAAGCGATATGGCACTTGCAGCTGTGTTGGCAAAGGAATGTACTGAGAATATTGGTGAGAAAATGTAAAAAGCAAAATATATTTAGCCAGCTGTTTAGCAGAGCATCACTTCCCAGCTTGAGGAGAAGACCACATGGCTTGCATTCATCCGTAGGTACTAGAAATGAGAGTTCTTGCTTCCAGCCAAAAGGTCCAAAAAGCACTATCTTCCACTCAAGGAACGAGAAAGCATGGCTTGCCTGTGCAAGAGCCTGGGCTGTGGGATATGCCTGCTTATCCACCTACAAGCCTGCTCAGTTCTATGGCTGATCCTTCTGCTTTTGCTTCTTTACGGTGTTGAATATTGTTGGCATGAGGCTTCTTACAGAAAACAGAGGAGTAATCTAATGTTTGAGCTGTCAGTTATATCTGCATGGCAGCCTAACACAAAACATATGTCATCTTTCAGCATTTTAGTTGTCATTTTATTCCTGAGCAACACGGATATTTTCATCAGCTTTTTGCAAGTGTGGTAAAAAGTGATTCAGATTTATCAAGCAGAGAAAAGGGTTTCCCAAATGGTTCTGCTTACACAAAAGAGCTGTCAGAAAAAGATGTAGCTATGCTCAAAACTGAGGCGAGAGGTTTTAAAGATGCCATTATCAAAGACTTCTGTCTTTGAGCTTCAAGGAGATGTTGGAGTTTTTTGCCTTTCACAGTCTTTTAGCTTTGCAGGTACTGATTGGTTTTATTATGATTTTAATTTTTTTTCATATTAATTTGATTTTTGTTTCTCAGTTGAAAAAGATCTCTCTAAAGCCTGCTGTTTGCTAACATCTCTTTACTTATTAATGGCCAATGAAACATCATGGTGCTTGCTCTGCTTTGCAACCAATTAGTCTGTGTAGAAATTGTAGAATCAGAGAGGGATGACCCCTAGAGAAAAGCGTTTTGCTGTTTGAGTCATAATCAGATATGCTTGCAGGAGTAAAAAGACAGCTTCAAAGAGGCAGATGTGGGATGAGCTGCTGAACTGTGTGTGTGTGTTGACTCTGGATCAGACACACAGATTCACCAGCCTGATGGAAGTGTCACACTAGAAATTGCTTTGCAGAGCATGCATTGCAGACACACATTAATACTTTAGATAGCACTGGTGGTGTGTCTCTGCTAGTAAATTCATGCCTTTCTGTAATAGAGATTACACGTGCCAGCCACCATGGCAGGCTTTGGCTCTAGGTTTCTGCTGAATTCATAAACTGAAAGATAGATAGATTCCTCTATAAAAGTACCTTTTTTTAATGGTGTAATAGCTGTATCTGGGTGTCTCTGAAGAGAGACCTTGAACAAAGAAATCCGTGGTTGGTTATACTCAATCTGAATTCCCCAGCCCCATGTGATTGTTTGGACCGGTTGTTCCCCATGTGAAGCTCTGGGAGCTCTTCCCATTCTTCATTGGGTCCCTTCCTTGCCTCTAGGTAAGATGTTTCTCATTTCTAATGTTGCAGCTTCTGTTAATGAATTCCTTATCTTCTGTCTTGAACCGGCTCTGAGGTCTTCTCTTATTTGACTAAGTGGAAAGTTCAGTGTATCTGGTGAAAGTTCACAGCTCGTGCCTAAGGCTTCAGCAAATTTATCTATTAATGCTAAGCAATGAGTTCTGTATAAGTAGTTTTCCAAATCACACAACATATGGATATAACTTACTGCAAAAAAAACCAACATACTTTCTCTTATTGTAGTAATCACATGTAATATACATTGTATGGTACAAGACAGACATGAAAACTCAAATTAGTTACTGATACAGATTGGCAGGGCTCTGCTTTACAGAAATGGTGAGCTTTCTTTAGCAGTTTTGCACTTCTCTTTTTAGTTAACAATATCTGAGATTTTGGTTCAATAATCTTTCATTGCAGGGTAGCAAGTCAGGGCAAAAGTTAAAATTTTACTAAAAAAAGGTGCATATAATTCTGGCTAGTCCAAAACTACTTTACTTTCTGTCACAAATTCACAAAAAAATTTCATCCTGGGAAAATATTGGTTAATGAGTCCAAGCATGTTAGGTAAGTAATGGGTATCTTTTTAAAAAAATGACATTTTAAATAATGGAGGTGCCAGTAGTATATTTATTATCTAGAGACCCAGAACTTAGAGGATTCACTCAGGTTACAATTAACCCAGGACTGGTGCTTCTGCTTAAGTGAATTTGAACCCATATTTCCTATATCCAGACAGATTTTCCAAGCTTGTGGTCTGGAGTTCTGGTCTAGTTCAGATGAAAATGGTTACCCAAGTCTCTCCTGAGGTTGCACTTCCACATTGTATAAATTTTAGCTGGAAGAGGAAGTGAAAGTAGTGTCCTCTTTATCTTTCAAATAAATCTCATAATCACTGGGTTATAGGGTAATATTCACTCTGCCTCATTGAATATTTAAGGATGTAAAACACCTTAGCAGGTGAGATAAGGAAGACAAGTGATTCCTGAAAGGAGTGACTCGGGCTGTGCTATGTGGTTGGAGGACTGCATGCACACATCCCTCAAAAGCCCAGATGGCAGCTAGAATAGGAACCAATAAAGTTTGATTTTCTGATAACATGGATGAGTGACCAAAAAAGCATTGATAATCAATTCTACAGGGGCCAGTTTACTTTCCAGGCAAAAATGCATGAAGAAATTGTTGGATTCGTTTTTACCCAGATACAGCCCAGCAGAGTCTTCCTGCAAGCAAAATGATGAAGCAGCAACCTGTTGCCATGCTATGCTCTTAAGGTCCCTGTCTTACATTCACTAATCCTTCTGCTTCTTTCTTTATCAAAAGCTGTACTTACAGAAACAAATTCTAACCTCTGGCAGTTGTGAGCTCAGCAAAGCCATCTGGCATTAAAGGATAACTCTGCTGACTGTTGAAAAGTATTTTTTCTTTTTATGCTTCATTTCTGGTAGAGTTTGGCTGGCCAACTTTGCTAGCGTAGAAGCAATCATTGAAACAAACACATGTTTAAGATTCATGTAATTCTTTAAATTGAGTAGCTGATCTGTTTGGCTTCCGAGATTTCCTCATAAATTTGGTAAAGGTCCATACATACAGAGTAGTGCTTAATGCTTTTGTTCTTTATAATATCAGTTTGGAATTTCACCCAAAAGTTTAAACTGTACCATCTGGTTGATTTACACCTAGTTTTGAAGCAAGAGATGACTCCATCTGCCTCATAAGTTCTATCAGTTACTAATTCTCTTGCTATTAATGGATGAAAAATCTGAGTTAAAGAAAAATAACTTCTTTAGATTTTTCTTGAAAGGTATTTAATTCTGAAGGCTTGAAAATATTTGGTTAAGAACAAGTTTAACATCCAACAGCTTTTCTCTACTTCATCACCCAAACAAAAGCAGATTCTCAGAGTGCTTCAGTTTCACTGGACTACTCTGTTCTCCATCCCATACCCACAAGTTGCTTACTAAAGACTTAATCTTCTGAAGTTTCTGTCACTGATGTTAATATCAAAAATGGCAGATTTCAATAGCAGAAACCCCTGCCCCCTCATTTCCTTGATTTTTGAATAAAGTCAGATCAGCTTCCCCTCATCAGTGCAGTGTCTGTGCTAATGTGAGTTTCAACCACAAACATAAAATGGAGAAGTGCAGCTTGGCAGAGGAGTGGGAGCCAAAGAAATCTCTGTGGGGTACCAGTACATGGAATCACAGGTGCTGTACATATTGCGAGTAAGAAAGAGCAGCAAAGAAAATCCATCCAGGGCAGGGGGCATCTGAAAACTCATAAAACATTAATTTGGGAAAAGGGAATGAAATATTCTGTGAAAGTAATAGCTTCTTATTTATGCCCTTACTTGTTCATCGACAGTGAGCTTTTCCTGGCCTCCAGGCAGGGATTGCTACTTAGATGACTCCTCCTGCTGCTCTGACTTGTTTACATCATCCTAGATAGCAAATGGCCATGACATGAATTCAGTTGGACACCGAGCCAAGCTGTTTCAGTGGGAATTCAGGGCACATTATAATTTGTCATTTTCTTTGTATCCCAGCCTCGGGCTGCGCAATGAAATATAATCAAGTTCTGCAGAGGGGTGAAGCACAGGGAAGTAACTCTCTGCTTAACAGCTTCACATTTAAAGACCAGGCTGAATGAATTTAGAGCTTTTTAAAAGGAAAAACTTGAAAAAGACTTAACTTCAGTAAAAGTTTTGATTTTTTAAATAACAGGTTTAGATGCTTGTACAAAATACCACTAAAATGTGGCTCTTGCCTCAGTGTCAGGTTCCAGGTCCAAAACTAGCCCTGCTAAAAAGCTACAGATAGAGGATTTGTTTCACTTTACTCTGACACGAGTTGTGATTCAGGCTCTGAGAAAATAAAATATTTCTGGTCTGGCTGCTGTAGTTGTGGCGTTCCATAGTTGTTTTCTCTGGGTACACCAAAGAGCATGTGCCAATGACAGTCAGTTGCCTTTTGAGCTGTGTGAGTCAAGGCTGGGGCCCTGTGAGAAGGTGTTTAATTGATTTGAAATCTCATCCAGGGGGATCTGCTGATACTTAAACATTTTGAATGAACTGGAGGTTGAATACTGGTGCCACTTTATAGATATATAATTTCAGGGGGAAAAAAAATTAATAATCACAGCAAAATATATGTTCAGGAGCCTCCTCTTCTCATAGAGAAGCTAATGAAATTACCAGTATCACTTGACCACTGGATTCTCTTGCTTTAGAAGTTCATGGTCTATCCTACTGCTTGTAAGTGGAGAATTTTTTATTCTGATTTTATCGAGCAGCTAAGGAAAAAGATAAATCCTGGATATATGTTTGCACATGAAATTTCATTTTTATCTTGCAATTTCAAACAGATTTCCTGTATCATTCTCCTTTCTTGGAGCAAAAGGAGCAATACTTTGCACCCTTTGTAAGAAGAACTTGCAGTTGTGGGTAGAGAAGTACGTGGAAGGTATGAGATTACCTTCTGCTTTGAATGAGATGAGAATGACTATTGCTTTAAACCTGGCAAATTTCAAGACAAAAAGCTAATGGAGCTCTATTGTTTGGAGCTGGGAACTGAAATCCTAAGCCAGTGACAGAATGAGTGGGCTTCAAAGCCTGAAAGTATGGATTAAAATAAACTACCCTCTTTTCAGCCATTCATCTCACCAAAGAGACTCACAGGTGAAAAAACTGAGGAACAAAAGGTTCCAGTGCTTTACCTGAGGCCACATCAGTGCTCACAGAGAGAAGAGATCATGTTGCTGGGCTGAGTAGAAACCTGGACTGCAAGGGAGGGCATCTTATTAGGAATTTATCCCTCTCCAAGATTTCCCTCGGTGGGACTGCGGAAACAGTGCTTAGGAAAGTCATCTCCAAGATGTAACCTTGAGTGAGTTTATACCTGCAGAGCTGAGAGCCCAGGTATTTAGGAGACCCCACGGTGTGTAGTGAGATGTGTCCTCTCACTCAGGTTTGTCAAAGTGTGTGGTGACTCACTTAGCCACAGTCTGGGGATTGTTTCCCTCTGCTCCTCCCTCCCCATGGTCAGGCATGTGCACAATTCCACACAAAAGGACTGAGTAGCTGGGGTGCCCTGGGCAAACCAGGTTGGAATAGTCACTGCAGCTCCTGTGAGAGCCCAGGAGCCGCCTCCTCCTCAGCTCACCTGGGTTCTTCTGTCTGTGTGTCTTTCCCTCTTGCAGGAAAGCTTCCCCCTGGCTTTTACTGTTCGTTTGAAGAAGGGGATTGTGGCTGGATGCCAGGCTCCTCTGCGTCCCATCCCTCTCCATGGCGGATTGGAAGCCCGGAACACAACCGTTTCCCTTCGATAGAAGGTATGTGAGAGTAAACAGTGAGTGTAGAGCATAAACAGCAGAGAGCAGAAATGATACCCACATGGTGAGGAGAGGGAGTGAAACACAAGGCAGCTTTTCCTGTGTACTTACATACTCAGCCTCCGGTGAAACAAATGCCATGTTTCCACTCTGAGTGCTTTGTGCAAAAGACTGTCCTGCTCCCTTTTTGTGTTGAGGGTACAGAGTGGTACCTCAACAGGTAGTCTCCACTGCTGACACCAGATACAGATCTTGATCCTTTCTAAATTCTAAATTTCATACCAAATGTTCATCTTAGTCACCCTCTTCCATGCTGATCTGGTTTCTTCTTTCTGATTTTCCTATTTACTTTCTCCATTTCTCTGTACTGCTGCCTTTTTCCCCCTGCTTGCATCCTAATTTTTCTCTTTGCTTCATGATCCTTTGAGTTGCACTTTTATGTAAAGTTACTATATATTTGGTTCTCCTACCTAAATGCCAGTCACTTCTAGTCCTTCTCATCCAAATAGTTGAAGGCTTAAGCTGCTGAGAGAAAACCCACTACTGCCCTTGTTCCTCTTGTTTACAGTAAATTATTAAAGTAGCAAAGAGCTATAGCTGTATTTTTTATTTGGTTTTGGTCAAGATAAATGCTTTTCTTCCAAGTTACTGTTTGTTCATAAAAGATACCCTTTATTATTTGCCCTTGCAAGGAGGATGAATTTGAAGTCATGGAGCAACAGAAGGTAGCTGTGGGGGGAAGGTAGACAGACTCCTTAAGTGTGGTTACTGAGTACATTTGTTAGGTAGGTGAAGCTGCATCCCTAAGAAATGGAAAAAGCCTTCTGCTCCTTGGCATTCTGCAGTAGTAGGAGCCAGCTAATACAGGCTTGGGGCAGGTTTCACAAACCCCAAAACCAGAAGGTGAGTGCTGCAGTTTGACCTTCTTCCTTCTCTTCCATCCAGGTTGTGCACTCCTCCTAAACACCAGCAAAGCACCAGCAGTAGCAAAGACTGTCATGACCAGCACGGCATTTCCAGCTCCTTTGAGGAACTCCCCCTGTGAGGCAAGTCTTAATGTTTTCTTTTCTTGTGCAATTTACAGAGCTTTTTTTGTGCACTTGACTCAGGTTTTCAAATATAGGTACTAGGTCAGCAGCAAGGCAACCACTATCTCTGATTTTATTTTCTATAAAATATACCTATTTATGCCCCCTGTGCAGGGGAAAGATATGGTTATCTGCTTGAATGCTACAAAATGTGCTTTGAAAAACTTATCATATCCTGTCCTCATTGCATCACATGATGTATTGCAATCTTCATAATTAGGTGTGTGTGCTGTAAGAGTAGGGCAGCCAGTGTTACATAAACACAGAGAGGAAGAATCTTACTGCATGAACTATATTTGCAACATCCAAGAAAGAATAGGCTTCAGGACTGCCCCTGAGCCATTCAGAAAAGGCTGCACATGCTTTCTCTAGCACAGCTGGGATTTGGGCTGGCAGCTCTTCCTGCTGCTGCACTTCAAACCTACCAATCCTCGTGTAGGCCTTGCTCATAGGAGTGCTGAAGTTAGCAGCAGCAGAGAGAAATTCGTGCAGAATGGAGCCAGGTTCATATTCAAGCAGAAAAGCTACTGACAGTCGTAAGACATCAACTTAAGCAAGTACATCAAGGCTTGCCAGGCAACCTTGCTGATGGTTGTCATTTCTGAGTCATTTGTGTTTAACCCTTAAAGTGCAGCTTCAGAAAGATGACCTGTCTGCATCTTCGTATTCTGTAGCTTCACAGATAGTAGTATCACTGATAAGATTTAATTCTGACATTTGAGTTTGAACCATACCTAGTGAATTAAAGCATTTCACATCTTCATGGTCACTCACAAAAGCTTCTGGATACTTGAGCAGAGGGATTTAGGAAAACTGATACTAATGAAGTGCAGCTGTTTGTTTGTTGAGCACTGAACAGACAAAAGAATCAGATTTTCCCCATTCCAGTGATCTTAAAATGCAGAAAGGACAAGAAGGGATGTGTCAGAAAGTTGTCTGGAATGAAACTACACAGAAGAAGGTGTTTCTTTGGCTTAAAGTTTGTTTTGGTTCACCTTGTTGGATATCTCAGTTCATACAGCAAAGCGCCTCTGGTTTTGCTCTCTTGATATATTCATGTTCTCTGTCTTTGAAATATATTCTACCTTGTTCTTCCTCCCATCTGTGACAAAGGCACATGCAGGTTCTGAATATTTTAAGACCTTGCTCAGCCATGGACGAGCAAGAGCGAGTGTTTTTCATAATCCACCTGACACAGGAATCACAGTGAATGATTTCCCAATATCTGTGTATTTTTTTCATGTGTATACAACACTGCAAATAATTAAACTCGCCGTCGGGGGAGAAGCTGCCATGTATTTCATCTGCTCACATGCCATCCCACCTCCGTCACTCCCCTTGGCACTTAAAAGGCATCCGGACGCATCCAGCGTTGCAGCTGTCGGTAATAAAGAGTGAAGGAGTTTTGGCAAGGGTTTTGTCTCTTGCCTTTTCATGTAGTGTAAAAGCTTCTCTTCTCAGTCGGTCCCTGGTGGCTTCAAATTCTATTTTACTGGAACAATCTGTCTGTGGACAGAATAATGTAATTCCACTTTTCAACACAACAGAAGAGGAGAAAGGAGATATTTCTCCCTACGCACTTATTCCTTCAATAGATGCCAACAAACTTCCTAATAGTGAAATTATAGTCAGAAAAGAGGCTGTGAAAATACTATAATGTTGTCCTGTATTTATTCACTCTCAGCCACTTCTTGATTGAACTGGCTCAAGTCCAAACACTAAAAGATGAGTTTTCTTTTACCTGTCGCTGCTGACAGCTTTACCTGGCATGTCACAACCAGGACAGATTCTCTGTAGCTGAAGTCCCACAGAAAAAACTCACTCATAATTCATGTTACAAAGGGACCTCAGCCAGTGTGTGTGTGAATTAGACCCGTTTATTCTTCCACCATCAGATCCAGCCATAAACCTGCCCTTCTTGTATTTGATCCAGCTCTCATGATCCTTTGGATATCTTCTCACTCTCCTGAGAGCAACAAGGAGGTCAGCAGGCATCCTCAGTTTGATCATTTTGACTCCCCTCTCTTCTCTCCCTGCTACGTGGAAGCTCTGGGGCACTACAAGACCAGCTGTTCAACGAAGTTATTATTTTTTCCCCTTATCCCCTAATTTTCTTTTATCCAGTCATATTAGACCAATCACACCCACCACAGTAGATGCTGACACCCTGCTCTTTAGCCTGAGGTGTTCATAAGAATTAATTACTTCAGCCTCAGCATGAGGAACATTACCTGCCACAGTGCTGTTTACCAGGCTGGAGGATTTTGGGTTTTGGCCAGGATGTCCAAGGAACCAGAACTCAATGCTGGTAAGGAAACAGCCAAGCAGTCCACAGTGGGTGCCAGCCATGAAGAGTTTCTAATGCTTCAAGCTTGTTTTTTTCTCTCTCACCTGGCTGTTTAATCTTACACTGTAGCAGACTGGTAAAGGAGGTGGCTGACCAGCCTGGTCCAAAGACCTTCCCTGCTCAGGTTCTGGATGTTCTTCCTCTGCTGAGGTGCTGAGGTCTGCAGTGCTGTTGGTGTTAGCACTTGGAGACACCACAGCATGGATGAGCTTGGCATGTGAATTGTCACTGAGTGCAGGACTAGTGTGACACTCCATCTTTGTGCCCTCTCCAGCCTGAGGTCAGTCACCAGGAGCATGCAGGGCTCCCTGCCCTTTCCATGCCCTGTGGGAGGCTCCTTGTTCACTCAGGAAGGGAAACCTCAGCCTCACCTACTCTGTACTGCCCCACATGCATCAAAAGATGGGAAAAGGATAAAAATGCAAGCAGGAGATACTGTAATAAACACAGCCTGTACTTTCCCACACATTTGAGATTGGCTCTAATGTGCCTTGCACTTTGTCTATAGCTTTGTATTGCACTTCACTCCTGTTTGTTTTGAGCAGCCTTATATTTTCATTTTCTTTGTTCTTCAGTGTTTTTGGCAGGTCAGAGCAGTCAGTTTATGATGCTGCCCTTTGTTCTTGGTTCAGTTAGTTTTTCTCTTTTCTTTTGTTGTTTTATTAAATCTTAGCTGGAGTATCCTGGCTTCAAAGAATCTCTCTTGTTTGCAGTCCAGACAGCCTTTGTGTTATCTTTTTCATGTTGCACTTTCAGTAGAGCCCTTTGCTTGTTGACCCCTTTAAGTCTGTGTTTAAAACCCACTTTATATGGAAGAGGGAAGCTGTGGCACTTCTACTAAATCTTGAGTGAATGCAGGAAGTGGTTCACATAGTCTGTGAAGAGATGCTCCATTACCCTGAAGTAGCCAGAAAGGGGAGATGCAACAAAAAGCCCAGGAAATGCTTCTGGAACAAAACAGTCACAGTAATCAAGAGTGAAAATCTTTTAACCCACATGTAAAAGTTCACTGGAAGCAAAGCACGTGTAATTGAGCATAGGAATGCACGTAAAGTGCAAAGAATTAAGCCAAACAGTGGCCTGATTTAAAGGCAGAGTTTTTAGAGCAGTAAAGCACAGCATTATTTACCCCTTCTGTCACACCGAGATTCCCCTCCTCTGAGTGGGAATCAGCTGGCATGTACAAGGCTGACAGGGCAAAGAGGAGCATGGGGTGGGTAGGCATTTCCTTATTTTGAAGAAATCCATATGCACGTCATTAGTAGCTGTCCTTGTGTCTGGGAATGTAGGAAACCACATTGCAATTAAATCCAAGGGAAGTGCTGTCATCTCAGACACCACCCATGGCAAAACTAATTGCTTTGCTACAGTCGATAGCCCCTAGGTGTGCACAGTTTCCAAACTATCATGGCCACCTACTTCTCAGTACTTTGCAAAGACGTCAGAGAGCTGACAGAAGTGTTGCAGGTGCCCAGGGATTACTCACCTTTGTGTGGAAGCTGGAGAGTCAGTTCTGACCCCCCATGTCTAGACAACAAGGCAATCCCATCTCCCTCATTATTGTTGTACTGGTGCAGTCACATGTGCTGGTTTGCTTTTCATTTCAATTTTTAGAGATGTTCCCTGATGTCTGCATCCTCAGGCCTTGAAGGATGCTGTGGTACATGTAGATCATAAGAAACATGCCTGTGTCTTCCCAAAGTGTGTGGGCTTCTCTCATAAAGAGATGCAAGACCAGCTCCAGAGTACTGCATTCTGTGGGGCTGGTACAGTTGTACCTTCCTGGGCTGTAGTCTTGCATCTATCCTGCCAGATTTTGTTTTGTGGTGAGTTGTTACTGCTCCTTCTGCTTGGAAGTCACTCCAGAAACATGAGCAGTCTGGAGAATGATTTTTAGAAAGGCTGTGCTTTGCTCAGCTCAAGGGAATCTGTGACAGAACCTCAGTGCCATGCCTGATAAGTAGAAGCCAAGCGTGCAGCTTTGGCGTAGGCTGTCAATAGAGAAGGAGAGTAACAGCAGAGCTGCTGTTGCCTGCATGGGGGTGAATTTGAAATTAGCCTTAAATGTGATTGCATGCACCTCCACAGAGTGAGGTGACTCTGCAAAAGGGAATGCTTTGTGATTAGGAACCAGATTATTTCATTTTCCTGTTAGGCCCTGGGTCAAATGTTTTAAAGGGTATAGTTGTGCTGGAAAACAATGCAAATAGGTTCCTGTGATAGTAAATGTGCTTTGTGCTTTTGGCTATGTTTAAAATAATGAGAATACTTTGCTGATACTATTTTGACATTTCAACTAGCTGTTTCTTGAAAGCCACCATTATGTTATGTAAGTTAGTACTAAACTGAGCCAGATTTCTTTAACACCTGAAATTACCTTCTGAATGTAAATGTACTCTCTTGAGAATAAATGTAACGTGTTGATGTAGAACAGTATAGTTGAAGTTTGCCTTCTCAGTCAGGTTTACAGATATAAAGATGTTTTCATCCTCTCTGTTTATTAATTCAGTTCTCTTTTCTATGCAGAATGTTGCATTTTTTCAAGGCATGTAAGTCAATAATATAAATCATTCCTTGAGTGCATTCTGAGCCCCATGCTGACACCTGCAGAGTGTGTCTCCTTTTCTACTCTACTCCTTGAGCTTTAAATAACTTAGAAGCGTACATGGTAATAACATTGACAGTGAAAATTTACGAGCATGAAAAATGCAGCATAGATATGCCTCTAGCTCAGCCTTTCATGTGCTTTATTTTGCAGAATATTGTTTGCATACTTTTTTATTTTAAAGTTTTGTTTTTAAAATCTCTACAGCTTATTCACTGTCATCTGTCTTCTCTTGCTCCCTTTCCCACCTGGCTTCTGTGTCATTGGACCAGAGGATCTATAGCATCTGAAATCTCTTGAAGGCTGGTCATTCCATAGTACTCCAACAGAAAAATTCTGAACACTTTCTCTTTTGTTGTTGCTTTTATTTTTCTCTTTGTCTGTTCTCTGAAATGAAGTAAGAAACAATGTGAGAATAAATAGTGGGAGAATCTGTTCATGTAAAACACAAGCTTCTCTTGCCTGTGTAGGTATTTTAAAGCTACATAACCAGACCAGTTAATTATAATTCTATCACTTACAAAAGGTTTTTGCTTGCACCCCTGAGTCCTAATGTAGAGCAGAAGTGTCTGCAGACTACAAGAGAGTCTGATCATGCATTGTTGTAGATTTGGCCAAAAACCAGGAGCAAGACCTTTTGATCCTCTTTATTATTCATAAGAGTGCAAGTCTGAATTGCTGAACAGTACTAATAGATGTCTTTGCTTGTACTGTTATATGCAACCATTTCTCATTTCTAGTAAGAAAAGAAATATTGTCAGTGTGATAAACTTCACATGTCAAAGGTAGCTCACATTCATGTACAAAGCTTACTGAGACTTGGCAAAGGTGTTTGCAGCTATTGCCTAATTCTGTGCAAATCATATTCCAGCTTGCACCTTCAGTTTCTCCTCAACAATGAGATGTTTTCCAAACTTCTTTAATACCTGAATTACATTTACTGGGTCAGTGCATTCACAGCTGAAAACAATTTTTACTGTTTCCATTCTAATGAAGAAGACCCAAGAAAACAGTAATGTTTTTCAGGAGAATAAATGTCTGCATTTCAAGAATCCACTGTTCCTTGTCAGGCAAATTTTGAGCAATTCCTTTGACCAAGTATCATGGAGAGGGAGCAAGGACTTGGGGGCATGAGAACTAAGTAATGTGCTGTCTCACAAGAAGAAAACCTGTGGTGCAGAGTTGAGGTGTTGCTGGCCAGAGAGCCACCAGTGAGATCCAACTACTGCAGTTCCTTGGGAGCAAAATGCCTGTAGGCTCTTCTCTGCCTTCTTAAAAATACCTTGCTCCAAGCCCTGTTTGAAGTATGCTTTTCTTTTCCAGTTTCTCTTTTTGCTTGTGTTAAAGATGGCCAAGTAGCTTTTCCTGCCAGGTAGGACCGTAATGCTAATAGTCAGTGTCATTGCCATGCAGAAAGGGAGGAAAAAGAAACAGCAGCTCTCCAGGGTGTCACTGCAGAATGTTTTATTTATGCTGCTGTGAGTGTGTGTCATTGGTCCTCGGTCAGGCATCTCGGAGTTAGTTTATGCTGGAATGTTTCTAGCCATTAAAGTAGACTCACAGGTGTCAGCAGGTTCAAACTTCACCCAGAAGGTTCTTGGTATTTTATTTCTTTTGGATTTTTTTTGCATAAGGAAGTAAAATGCAAGTCTCAGTTCTCAAGTGGTCTTGAAATTATGCAGCTTGCACTGGAAAATCTACCTTCCTTGTTTTTCTTTACCTGCTAAGTCCTGTTGATATTGATAAGGATTCATTTTTGGGGATTTTTTTCTTTCTGGGATGAATTGAGTCTCCTGTTTGTCAGTTCAGAAACTCCACCAACACAGAGGCTAAGGGGTTCCCAGAAGGCATCTTTCCAGATGGTGTTCACAGTATAGTGCATGTAGCCATCTGACCTGAGTTTTGCCTCAATATGCTGTGTATTTACCATGGGCTATCCCTCCCTTTAATTTTCCCCAGATCAGTTTAGAACATTTCATTTACTGAGTCAGTGGGTTTGCATATGAACAGCTGATCACCAGCTCTGGTGGGTTCTAAAGCCAGAAAGCAAGGTGCTGTCGAGCCTCTGCCTACCTTCTATGCTTAATTAATTTCTCAGCAATGTTTCTAGCTTCTGAATATTTTGCTGCTAGTTTAACACAGAGGGAGATGTTTGATGCATAATGTTGGGGTATTCCACCAACAGCCCAGATTTAGATTTTTCCAAATGTGCCACTGCTCTGCTTGCAGGATGCACTGTGTATGTGGTGCCATCTGCCATCATTGATGCTGTATTCTACAGAATGAATGCCAGCCCCATTCAGAAGTCTTTACTATGGTATCCAGCTCATCATCTGCTCTGGTTCACTTCAGCAGGTGTGAAAAGACCTGGACTGCCCTGCTGTGAAGCTTAGAAACCATGGAAATCACAGCCAAAAATGCCCATTTGGACACAGTGCCAGTCGATTCACTCCGAGCCAGTTCATTAGAGTTTGCATATTGCACTTTGCCAATGAGCTGATCTCCCACATCTATTGCCAGCTACTTCTTTCCTTCAAACAGCTGACATGTGTGCAAAGGCATTCATTCCAATTCATCAATTGCTTCAGCTTTTGCTCTAGTGTTACGTTAACAGCTATCAAAGGCTTGCTCTTCCCTCACTTCTGACCGTATAGATGTTGCCTCTTACCTTCTGGCAGGTCTCCAGAAGAGACAGAGGTCTGAAAGCTTCTGCCTGGTGGGAGCTGCAGGGCCTTACCTCTCAAATTTTAAACTATCAAAATGGCACAGTGAAGTTGCTCCAACTCACCTGTATAAAAATGTCACGTAGTGTGTTGCACGGGGAGTTGGCACTGGGGTCCTAAAAGTGGACATGTGGACTCTCAGTAAGAGGAGTTGCTTTCCCTGGAATAGGTGGAGGGTTTTAAATGTCCGCTGGCATTCCAAACTTATTAGAACAAATAGTTTAGTCCTGATCAGTTTTCTTAAGGGAAATTACTTTATTGGGTCTGAAAGGTATAAATTTTCACTTTAAATTCACACTAAAAAATGCCTCATTTTGTAGGCATTTGAAAATATAGAATGCCCAACAAGTTCTTTCCTCTTGATTGTCACCTGTTGGGATTGTCACATGTTAGCCATGCAGATACCAAGTTTGAAGGCATTAGCCTCCAATAGCATGAACATTTGTCAGCAGCCTCTCTCACCAGTGTTGGTTCTGGTTGTTGGATATGAACTCAGCCCTCCTCAGCTGCCTCCTTGGCTGTCATGTTGTGAATCTGAAATAGTTCCTGGCTGTCCTGCTCAGCTCTGCTTTTCCTCTCTGGTGTCTGGGAGGTGAAAATCCTCACACTTAGTGCTGTGGTTTCCATTGTCTGACACTGGAAATAGCCACGGCACTCCGTGAGTCCTTTCCCAGAACTGGGGTAGGAGTGAGCTGGAAGTCAGACTTGACCAGCTTGTTTCCAGAAGTGCTGTGGGTGCCTGTGATGGTTTGCTGAACCACTCAAAATCTTACACTTCAATTTTGGATGTATGGCCAAAATAACGTAACAAAATGGTTTCATAGACCCAGACTGTCATATCTGTTTGTTCAGTTATCAGTCCTTGGATCATACAGTACAATGGACCCAGGAGTGATTGCAGTGATTTTGGACTGGAGAGAGAGAGAAGAGCCCCATCTAGATATTCAATCTCTGTCATAGTTTTGCAGTGTAAAGTCACTTCTTTCTTTGTAGCTTTGGAGGCAGGCAGATGAGCTGTAGTGTTTACCCAAATTCAGTACTGATAATTAATATAATGGATATCCAGAGTTTTGTTCCACCCACTCCAAAATTTTGATCATAAAGTGGGAATAATAGCAACACTTCTGTCCTTTTGATGCCTGTATCTGATTTGGCTGCCAGAACAAACTTGCACCATGATATAGGAACAGCAAGCAAAATTTAACAGTTTTGTTTTATGGTGAGAAATGGATATGAATGTTCTGTGCTATCAAAGCAAGAAAGTAAGTAATGTTATCAGATGTTCCTTTGTAAAATACAAACTTAATTCTGAGCCTCCTGACTTGGTGTTGGCTTTGAAGTGCTAAAAAATAGAGTGCTTTATTTAATATGTATGGATACTAGAGACTGTGCCGAACGCTCTCTTGTGTCCAAAACATCCATCGTAAATGTAGCTTTAATAAACTCATCCCTTCAGCATTCTCACCTCTACTGGTTATTGAGATGAGACCCAGCTCCTGAATACAATATATATGTGTATTTTACTTATGCTCTTTATCAACAAAGGGCTATCTCCTTTTTCCCAAGAAAATAAGAAGACAATATTCATCTAGTATGGGTTGTAGAACTAGCCTGATGTGGAAGGAATTGTTTTTCTTTTTATACAATGAGGGAGAGAAAGTCATAAAATGAGAAAATTATGTGAAATAATTTTACATACAGTGATAAATGCATAGAATTGGATTCAATTACATTATCATAACAAAAATGTTAGAAAAATGGTTCTCTGAAGTATTTTAATTAATAAAAAAACCACCAAATTATTACTGAACTTTAATTGG
The DNA here is from genome assembly GCA_013397055.1 of Pachycephala philippinensis. Classification (NCBI taxonomy): domain Eukaryota; kingdom Metazoa; phylum Chordata; class Aves; order Passeriformes; genus Pachycephala; species Pachycephala philippinensis. Next base: position 318,250 of record VWZT01005113.1, read on the forward strand.
AAAATCTGTAGAAACTTGGATGGAAAGTAAAAACTGATTTTTGAAAAGAGTATCTGGGGGATGAGGATGTGATTACTATTGATGCCTGCTTATTGCAGTCTTCTCTCTGTTTTCTTCACTGTTGCTGCTGGAATATAAAAGTTTATTGCTGAAAAAGTTGTTAGTCTTAACTTGAATCTCTTAGGTGGCATCTTAGGGGAGTGTAGTCTTTGTATTGCAAACAACAGGGATATAAGCTTATCCCTTTAAAATTAGACACATATGTGAAAACTAAAGCAGATGGTTTAGACTCAACTTTACAAATCATAATAAAAAAAGGCCAGTAGTTTCAATGTTTAATAGCATATACAAAGTGTTACAGGCTTCCACATCTGTGGAGTTTCCTAAAAGGATGACGTAAGGATGGGAGAATCAACTTTTTGGTGATTAGAAAGCAATGAAAGAAGAATTGAGAGCTTTGTTAACTTTTTGAATAATGTTAGTGATGTTTAATCTCATATGTTCTGTTTCTTCTAGCTACGAATGTCATGGCTCATCCATGGTGTCTTGCTGGGAAATGTATCCCTGATGCTGGTCGAGAACAAAACAGGAAAGGAGCAGAGCTGGACGTTCTGGCATTCAGAGAACAGCGAAGGTTTGGGAATATGGCAGTGGATGATCTTACCCCTCCCAGATATACTGGATAGGTATGAGCCTTCTCCTCATTCTCCTGCATGGTGATCCATCCTGTCAGCACTAGCTCCCTGGAGATGAAAATGGCCAGCATTGCTCCTGGAAGCTGTTCCCTTGGGAGGAGTGCTTTGTCCTCTGTGAGGCATCTTCTTTTGAGCAAAGCACACAATTTTACAGCTCCCAAGTCAAAGTTTTGGCTCACAGACTGGGTCAATGGGTAGTCTACAGCAAGGTGTTTAAACTTCTGTGTCTCCATTTCATCGACTGGGAACCACTCTCTTTGCATACTGTCCTATGTATCATGTTTGGTGCTCTCTCATGGTCTGCTAGAGTTGGATGTGAGCTCCATAGCTGATATTTTTTCTGGATGTCAAAGCCCCTGGTGTTCAATGTGTTGAGATCTGAGAATGAGGAGGTGGGAAAAGAGCCTGCTGCAAAATCCGAGAAGGATCCACCTGTAAACCTTTATGTTAGCTGTAGCCGAAGGCTCGCCTTATTAAAGGGGCTGTGTCAGTCATGGCTATATTCTGGCTTTAAGCATAGAAGGTTTATCTGGTAGCAAATGCTTTAGCTGATAGCATATGTTTGTTTAGAGTGTTGTTTTAGCTGTTTCTTACAAGTCAGCTTTAAGGGAATACTCTTGTTCATTGCTTACTTTTAAGTGTGTGCTGTTTCTAGAAAAGGCACAGACATACTTCACCTCCTGCTGCCCTGGCCCTTGGGCTGCAAGATGCATCTACCATCTGTGTCATGAGCACTGGTGCCCCTTGTTTTTTAGGAAACCTGTGCCCTAGAAATAATGGATTTCGTTAAGGGGTGGTTTGCCTTATAAGAACTTTGAATGCTTTTATATGCATTATATGAATATGTCTTTTATCTTACTGGCACCTGGGGATGCACATGGGCTGCAAATGCAACAAGGACACTGCCAATGCTTCGGTCCTGAATGTATAATTAATATGTGTGCGTCAAAGATTTAAAAAATGCCAGCATTAAGCTTATTGTGCAGTCACTGGTGAAACACCATTTGTAAAAATACCTGGTTGCTTCGTTCCCTTCAGCTGTGTTTCCTTTGAAGAATGGTGTGTTTTGCCATTATTATTTATGTGATTTATTTCCTAATGTTGCCAGGGGAATGTTTTGTACCTGAATTATTCTGTACCCTTGTACTATTGCTTTCCTTTAAATTCTCTCTGGTTGCACAGTCAGGCAGAGAACACTTTGATCTTAGGAGCTGGGCTAGCAGTGGTTCATGAGAAATCATGGATTCAGCTGATAACACGGTGCTGACTATTATGTACAAGGTGCTGACACGCTTACTTCCCCATTGCTTACAGAGAAAGACAGATGGGTTCCCTGAAGGAAGGGAGTTTGTTGGAGATTAAGACATAAGCAAGGAAAACTTTGAAGTTTTGGTGTCTCTTGAAAAGTTTTTGTCCTTATTTATTCACAGAAGGTGCACTATGTTAATGAATTTTTCTTCTAAGATTGATTGAATTGAAAACAGTCCTTCCCGGGAAAAAAGAAGTCTCCTATGAGACTTGGAAATACTGCAAGCATCTTTCTTACCATCTCAAGACCTGTTTCTTAGGAAATCTGGACTGATGTACAGATTAGGAAGGAATTCTATGGAAGCATACACCAAAATGGTACCAGTGAGACTCCAGTGTATAAATGGAGATAAATGACAGTTTTATTGAACTGTAAGAAGTACTCAATTGATGTGAACACAGTGCTGGTGCTGCTGAAAGCTTGCTGTGTCTGTCTTTTCTAATTGGCTTCTGTGTCAGAAGGTGTGAGGGTCTGTGTTAGAACCATGATATTGCAGATATTCCTACAGGAGGAGCTGAGAGTTTAAATCACCTCACAGAAGTAAAGCTCTCGAGCAAAGCACACCAGTGTACCAGTTTCACACAAAATTAAAGCATATTCCGTTGTGATTGGGAAGCTGAATGGAAAGTGTTATTAATAACAGGATAATATGCTCTAAAACTGCTCAAAAGCATGCTTGTTTAAAAGCTGCTTAGCCATAATTTCCATGTTTGGCTTACAGCACTTCAAAGAATCATTAGGAAGACTTCCAAGAAATTAGATCAGCTCTATCTTTAGAAACAGACGTTTCTTAAATGTTTGATAGCCCTCAGGCTGTTGGGAGAAATTGTACTTTGGCAGAAAATCACAGCTAGAACATTTCAGGTGAACAGGCAATAACAGAAAGGAGGGAGGAGTGAGACAAAAGTTAAATTGTGACCGAGGGATGGTAGATTTCCAGCTCTGTGTTAGCCAGGGCAACCTTGGACACATCCAACTGCAATTTCACCCTGCGAGGTCTTACCTTTTCTGTATGGACTTGAAAGAAGTTGAAGTGCTGGCACTTTACATCTTCCTGAAGTTATCTACCCTTCCTTGTTCTGGAAGATACTGGCAGACCAATCCTGAGAGTCAGCTCATGTGTTGTGTTGATTAACACAGTTGATGAACGGAGTTGTAACCCAATTCCAAATGCTCAGTATCTTCTGTGCATCGTGGGGGAAGTGCCAAGGGCCTGGTCAAGGATGTGTCATCAAAGCAGCTACAATTAAAGAAGCCAGTTGTGGGCAAGAGCTCCTTAAATTGTTGGATGAACAGGTTGTGCCTACCAGAGGCAAAAGGCAGCACCTCCAGAGGTGCTGTATTTCAAGTTGCCAGTGAGATACACTCAACATGAACAAACAATACTTGCTATGATTTGTTATCCTCTGGAGAGCCACTTACCCCTCTCTGAAGGATGCATTATATGCAAATCAAATAATCTGCAAAGATTAGTGAAAGCTAGAGAAACGGTTATTTTTACTTACTGGAATTTACACATTAGTGCAATACTACAACATTTGGATTGAGAGTAGAGTAGAGAACCACGTTATTGTAAGATTGCTTTATTTGATGGAAAATTACTGTTTGTTTTCCAGTGAAAAGTGATGACCCTGTCAAGGACTGTTCTTTTTTAACTTCTCAGAAATGCAAGTAGGAAACAGTCTTGAAAGCTGTAGCTGCTGGTAGTTGCTTTTTTTATGTGTGTAAAAAAATGTACATGTGAATTTAAATTTTAGTAATGATAATGTGGGAATGTGACAGCAAGAGCAAACAGAAGCCTTGATGTAATTGAAGATGAGTGATTTGTGTAGCTAATAATTAGACATTCTGTTAGTTAAACAGTGTGGTTAAAGTACAGCACAGATAAAATACAAGCACGTGTAACTAAGTGATTCTCTGGAGCTTGCTGTAGGCTGGTGCTCATTATCACCAACGCTTAGCAACTGTTTGCTACACAGTGTGAGAGGTGGAAAAGGATTAACTCTAATAGGCTGAAGCCTGACTGGAAAATTAATGCTTTAAGAAAAAAATTCTAAATCTCTTGATTTTTGCTCCCTTGATGAAGCTGAGGCCAGCCATGTGGAGCCTCATGTAGACTAAAAGTTCTCTGAGTCCCTCCACCACCTGGCTGAAGTTGCCTGGAAGTGGATTCCATGAGAGCCAACCCAGCCCAGCTCTGGACTTTTAAGGCCTATATTCTCTACTAACCCTGTCCTTTTCTTTAAAGATTTCACTGTAACCTCTGTAAGGGAAACCTGGTAAAAGTGCTAATATTAATAGTAACCTGTCCCACCTCAGTGCAGTCTCATGACAGAAAAAGACTGTGTAGAAATATAAAAGGAATTTAAATGTGTTTACTGGTTAGAAAGGTTTCTTTGGTTTTCTTTCTTCTTAAGTTTAATTATTTTGGCATTACAATATCTAAATTTTTAGCCAGTCTTAATTAGTAGTGGCCAGATAGGGGAAGAAGTGAGAGGAGTTTTGTTTGAGGTTCCTAGAAATTAAATTTTCAGTCATAAATAGCAGCACCATTTGCCTTGTCACTGATAGGAAGGCCAGGCCACGTCCTTCTAGCAGGGAAGCATGTTCAGAAAGTGAAAAACCAATTTTCTTTTGGTCCCATTGTGCTCAGAGAGCCTCAAAATTATTTTCTTGCTGATGACCATCTCCTGAACACAGACTGAGAATTTTATTATGTTGGAAGGGATCAGTAAGGTGACTTACCTGGAGGGCTGGGTAAGGATGAGAGTTTCCTGAGGAAGAAAGCAGAAAGGCCTACAGACAGCAGTTACTTCAGAGGGTGATATTCTGTTGTAATAAGTCAGAATTCATGTCCCAACAGTTGCACTTTCTATATTTTTTCAATTGACTTAATTACCGATTCCAATTTTGCCACCTTGCTGGATTTTTACAAACGATACTGATTCTCGTTAGGTTTTTGTCTCCATATCCATGTGGGATTCCCTTTCAGTTCATGGGAGTGAGACTGTTTGTTCTGTCTGGCTCCTTCAGCAGCTCAATGGCAGCCACAGCACCTGGGGACCCTCTGACTCATTGCAGCAGTAAAAAGAAATTGTCTCATGCCATAGCCCTGTATCTCCACCAGCTGTGGCTAAGCACTCTTCTTGTCCAGTAATTTTTCTTGCATTCCTCTGTCTTTCCCTCACACTCCTTTCCATTTTTATTTATAAAAAGTTTCAGAGTGTCAGGTGTCCCATTTGGGAAGAAAAGGAAAAGCAAGGTTCTTGGCAATATTTTTGACCCAGAGGCCTGTTTATTTCATGTTATTCCTAAATTTTCTTCCCATTCTCTACAAAGAAACAGGGACCCTCCATACAAGCTAGCTGTATGTCTGCCTACACATTACCATGTATATATTAATTGGTCACATCTGCACCCAGATCTCTTTAGTCTGTCTTACACCCACCCAACAAATCTAGGCTGTGTTGCTCTGAGGTGGCCACACATTACTTTGTTAAAAGCAGTGAGACCTTAACAACCAGATCACTGCTCTTCTGCTCTTTAACATTAATTATGTCTGTCTGCTACCGTCCTCCTTCTGAAAAAATTATTCTGCAAATGGTTGTCCTGTGCATCTGAAAAGGGGGGTTTGGTGACATTGTGTGCAGAGTGTCTGTGACAGATTTTGTACATGCATGGCTGCCTTCAATAACACCTTTGAATCTCAATCTTTATTACTAGCTATTAAGTAACTTCCTGCATGGCAATTCTGTCACTGTAACTGAGTTTGGTTAACGTGCTTATATTTCTCCAAATAATCTTATTCCATCTAAATGTGTCTTTTATCCCAAATAGTAAGTATTCCTTTGTGAAGTGAGCTAACAATGCATCATTTGTAACAGAGAAGTTAATAGGAACCTGAATGTAATAAGGGTTAGTGACCGGAGATTTCTCCATTCTGTGAGTACCCGGTCTCAAGCAGGTTCAGCTGTAATTATTTTAGCTAGGTTGAGAGAGAAATCAGTTCCATCAGAGGCAAAACATTACCAGTTATGAAATGAGATCTGTACGTACAGACATGCTGTGTTCATGTCACTGCATGGGGGATTGAGTACAGAGGAGATTAACGTTCAATCTTGGTTAATAATCTCTGTCTTTTATGATAAAAAGAAAAAAAATAGTGATTATGAGCCTTTCTAAAATAATGGCATGGAGGCAGCTGCTTGAGTCTGGATAATGAAAACCTGAACTGTCTGTATGAGCCAGGGACAATATTTAGGTGGAATTCAGAGTAGTTACTGAAGGGAGGGAGCTGCAGAATTTGCACAAAATCAGCTTACAGAGGTCTTCAATGCAATGAGAATGGGGTTTTTGTTGCCCCTCCACCAGAAGATAGAATACATGCAAAAGCTAACATTTCTGTGCAACAAAGATCTGAGGATAAATGATGTAAGCAAAAGAGTTTGTCCTCATGGAGGCTACACCAACATAGCCGTAAATATATCTTCACACTTTTAGTTCTGCATTTCCCTCTATAATAAGCCCCAACTATTTTGGGGAGAAGCAGTCTTCTGTTAAGATCAAGAAAAAAATAAGTAATCAAAAAGAACCAACTGAACAGAAAACCTAGGATGATATGATGAAGCTAAAATACTGACCTCACTGAAATAAAACCCAAGATTCAAAAAGCCTGAGGAATGGGAAAGGTCTTTGATGTTATCCTGTTTCAGTGAGATTTAACTGAGTTAAAATATGCTTTCAAAGAACTGTCCATCTGGATTGATATTTCACAGATTGGGCCAAAGAAACAAACCAAAAAAAGCTCATTTTGTGCCATTTCTTATCTGTGACTCTGAAATATTTGAGCAGTGGTCACCCTTGAGTGGTTTCTGAATTGATGTAAAATTGTGTCCTTCAAACAGAGGAGCTGATGTTCCCCAGAGAGGAGATTTAAATGGGGGGTTGGGGGGAGGGTGTCCCCTGGTACAGCATTTCCTATTTGCCTCAAACAGAATTTCTTTTAAAAAGGCCTTTGTATGCCTTTTCTTTCACAGCTCAGCTAACACTCAGCTCTACAGGGTGTAACTTGTACTTCCCAATTGTCATACATCTAAGGAACCTTTTTCTAGCTGTGCTCCTGGTTGAGTAGGGCATAAAAGGAGACAGTGAAGAAGTAATTTCCACCAGTCCTCAAGTAATAATTTTTCTAATATCCAAGTCATTAAAGTGTTTCGTAGCTGCCATACTTTCATTCCTGTGAAGAAGTCTAGCTTACAAACACAGACTTAACCTGATGAGGATTTGGATTCCATGTGAAGAAGTTGCTGGGATTTATTAAGCAACAAAGTCATGACAAACTTGCCAGGACTACTCTTGCTGCTCCTGTGTAACTGCCTCCAGGAATATTCTTTCCTGGGTATTCCCTGCAGCATCTGTGTTTGCAGCAGGCTGTGCGTGGCTGTGGACCAGTATCTGTGCTGTACTGGGACCAGTGGAGGTGCTGGGTGTGCAGCCAGCATCTCCCCTCTTTGATCTGTGCAGAAACAGCAGTGAGACGCTGTCACCTCCAGCGTTGTTCTGAGTCACTGCTGTACCATGTGCTGCTGCTTCAGAATCAGCTCCCACCAAAGTCAGAGGGAGTTATTTCATTGATTTCAGGGATCAAACGGAAAAAGAGAGAGAGGGAGCAAGGGAATGAGATTGTCTGTGGGGTTTTTTCCATCTCACTGATGTGTGACATTTCCATCTTCAGTTTTGATTAAATTTCCCTTAATTAGCCCATTAAGCTAAAGCCACCAAAGCTAATGAATGAAATGTTGGTTAACTGATGATCTTGTTTCAATGGAATTTGAAAGACATCATATTTCTAAATTAATAGTGGCATTAAACTAGAGAAGATAAAATGATGAACTATTTGTTGCAGAAATGCTGGTCTCAAGAGAAGGTTTGTACTGAAACTGCTTTCTTGTTAGGAAAAAATAAGATTAATAGGCAACCAAAGCCGCACTGATGGTCCTAATAGTGTTTAACATTCACAGAATTTTTGTATTTTAGGGGCATTTCTGTCATTTTTTCATCCCTGGTGAACTTGTGGAAACTTCTCAAGAGTTCTGGTCCCACTGTTCCTGCAGGTGAAATCAGCAAGGCTGTCTCTTAACTTGAATGAACTGTAAATTAAAGTAAAAAGCAACCTATTGCATTCTGATATGGGCATGTTACATGGCACTCCCTTCAACTACAGAAATACTGGTTTGTATCATGCCTTTGAGTTCTTAGGAGCTGAACATTTGATAATTCTCATAAGAGCAACCCTTTATTGTTTGAAGAGGCACGACATGAAAAGTGCATCAGAGCGTAACACCTTGGGGCAGGAACCTTAGGTTCTGCCAAGGAAATTGCCTGAAGATATTTTTAGAAGTGCTTCATTGCCTGGAGGCACAAAGAAGGTGCAGAGTTGTCTCTGCAGAAGTATCTGTCTCTTTTGCTTCCTGAGCTAAAGTCTGCAGTAGAGGAGGGAAAAGCTCTCAGAGAGGAACTGCTTATTTGTGTTTGTAATTAATTTTGCAGCCTCAGTTTAACACCTTACAAACATAAATTCACATCAAAGTGTCCCTGTCTCCAAGTGGCATTTAGTGTGCACCCCGAGGGAGCAGGCTGAGGATGAAATGCACCAGAGACTTGGTCCCTTCAATGCAGTGCCAAGGGTCACTGTGTGCAGGGCACTGATTTTCACACTGAGCCATCTGAAAGATGTGCTGCTGAACCAGTTCCCACCCTACCTCTTCCTGGGCATTTCAGCAGCACACAACAGGGAAGGAGAAGCTTCTGCTGACCTAGAGTCTGTATTTTACAGCCTGAGGTAGGTGCTGGTTCTCCATAAAATACCAGACTGTGACCTGTGGTGTTCAGGACCCGTTTCACACAGGGTTCAGTCATCTCTGCTGCTGGCACTGTGACTTGCAGGAGAAAGTAGATCAGGGCCCACTATGTCTGTGCAACAGCTTTTGTTTAAGTCTTGTGTGGCATGTCTCAAACTGAACAGCTTATGTTTATGCTAGAGTTTGTAATTTCATTTGAAGTGCTGTGGGATGTCAGCTGTAGAGCAAATGAGGGAGGGAGGCAGGGGGAGGGCAGCCAATTCAGTCAGAAGCCAATTTAATATCCAAGGATTTTATGTTCCTTTCAGTTCTCCTCCTAGACATACCCACAAGGGGTTTCAGGTATCCCAGCTAAGAATTGTGAGACTGCTGGCAGCATCAGACTTCAGCTGCACTTTTTATGGATTTGGGAAGGTTAAAAATACAATTTTGTGATATTCAGACTTGTATGGATGGAGCTGCCACCTTTTGAGCTGGTAAAGATGGATCATTTAGCAAGGAAAATTGTGTCTTGCAATTTGGAGTTTCTTTTGATGCTAGGGATACTCTTCCTTCACCATATCCACTATTATTCGTGTCAGTTACCTGCTCTTTCATGGCAGCTGCTCATGTCTTTAGAACAAAAAAGTCAGTTTTAAAGAAGTCTCTCCATATGTGCAATGCATATCTCCAAGGAGTGAGAAATTTCAGTGTTGGAGCATAGTTGCTTTTCTTTGCCAGAACTAAAGAAGGGGGAACACAGTAACTATATAAATCTTTTCTGTTGTGAATGGACTGTGGTCCGTTCTAAACCCTTTGCACTTCTCAGAGGCTGACGAATTTTTTTCTGTTTTAAGTTTTTGCTTTGGTTTCGTGGGGTTTTCTGACTCTGACCCCAGCTGTAGCTTAGCAAGAACACCAGTTGCAGAAGACGATGGCACTTCAACCTACACATCCTCAAAGTCACATATATCCCTGGGGTCTGTTTTAGCTTTTGCCAAACCTCACCATCCCCTCTGGAAAGCTGCCCTGTGTTTGAGAACAAGGTGGAAGTTGGTTACATTTGCTGCCAGAGTCAGGAGGCTCAGTCAAAATCCACATTTGAAACACAGGAATATGCTGTCCCAGAGTAAATATGCATAGGATCAGGGAAACTTCACTGGAATTTTGGTTTTGAGGTTGACTTGCTGGTAAAGGAGAGGTAGTCTTTAAAAACAGTAGGAATCGCTGAGACTGATGTAAGAATACTAATAACATACACAAAGCCAAGAGAAAATATTTTAGACCCAGTACCATGCAGAAAGGATTACAGCACATGAGAAGAAAAAAGTCTGCCGGTGTTTAGATTCTTGCTGCAAGGAAGAGACAGGATTTCTAAAGCCTTTCTAAAATAAATAGGGCTGCTTCTCAAAAATACCTTGTTCTGTCATCATTTTCTTGTCTAAACTGAAACACCTGCAAGAATTCACATTCTGACTGAACATTTATCTCTAAAAGATAGAGCAGGAAGCACCCGCAATAGATCTACATTAAAGAGACCCATGAATGGCTTAACTTCTGCTGGCGTAAAACATCAAAATACAACAGAGAATTAGGTTTAAATAATATTTTTTATTCACTTGCAGCTTGTTCTACAGCATGTGATAGTTTTGTGTTTTTATAGTCTTGATGCAACCTCTCAGCATTGTATCTGACTTCTGAGCCATGGTTGGCTGCTTTCAGAAATTGTTCTCTTTCCTAAGCAGAGTATTATGATTTTATGTGGCAGATATGCATTGAGAGAACATGAACTTGCTAAACTAAGAGAAAACCTAAATCCATGAGTACACAGAATTAATGCATGGTCAATATACTGTCAGATTTGAAGTATTTGGTTGTGGGTAATTTTTGCTCTTCCTGTTGACTTGTAATGTCACTGAGAGTGAATTTACAGTGATCTTTCTTCTGGTAATGTAAAAGTGGCGTAACTTCCTAGCAAAAGCCAGCTTTCCTTAAATCAGGAAGTGATTTAGGGCAAACCTCCTCAGCTTCTGTAAGGAGATAATGAGTTCTGCTCTTCCTGTGGACTACCCAGTGTCAGTTCCTCTCTTTTGTGACTGCCAGGGCTGTTAGATATCCTTGGCTTCCTACAGAGTGCATCAACACCAAATACATTCTAAAATGGTTTCAGCCTTTGATTGCCAGTTCCTTTTAGGAACTCCAGATTACTTCAGGAGCCCTGCCTACTTATTTTTCCTAACACTTTAGAGTGTAAATCACTTGTGAGAATAAAATCACTTAGAGGTCTGTTTGTTTGGTTGGTTTTTTATTTGTGCCAGAATCCAGAGGACTTTGTTTTCTGACCACACACATACACACTCTTCTACCTCCTTCAGGCTGTGTGTCTCTGAAGAGAAGAGGGGCAATATTGTCTTATTCTGTCTACCTATATTACTGCATAGCTCCCCTCCTCAGATCATCTTTCCTTGTTAGGAGTGAGCATACTTTCTCTGTCAATTTAATATTTTTATATGTGAAAAGTTTCTCTCCACCATTCAAAAACTGCTTTAATTGTCAAGAGCTTTGAATTTCATGTTCTTTAGTAGAATTTAATCCCATTTTTTCCGATCTGTGCAGGTTTTGGTTTCAGATCACCGCTTCATGGGAAGAAGGCTCTGATGCCATTATTGCTTTTGACAATGTCTCCCTTAGCCTGGACTGTTATTTAACAAGTAAGTTTTCCTTTCGTCTGCAAGTGACTTGTCTTTTATTTGCCATGTAATTGAAATTTGGAAACTGTGGGGAAGGGGCTGGCCATCATTATCTTCAAAAGACTCTTGAAAGGTGAAGGTCTGTGTCAGAAATCACTGTGCTTAGGCAGAGGAGTCCATTCAGGTGCACCCCTTACAGGTGGAGCCGAGCAGGGAATGGGTTCCCAGTTTGGCATAAGTGGACAGTGAGACATACAGTGTGGGAAAGCAGCTTCCATCTGAGGCAGAACCATCACCTCTCCACCCAGGCTGATGCAGAAGCCAGTCTGTGATTAGAGATTTCCACATGACCTGGTTTGCTGTGTGACAGTTATCAAAATGAATGACAGCTGGACACTGGCTGGGGAAAGACAGGCATCCTGTGATTGACACTAACTTTGCAATAACATTGGGCACAATCCTCCAGTTAAATTAGAACAAGGTTATTTTATTTAGACTGACACGCATTTAAGTCCAAATCAGAAACTAGGATCTTCACACTCTGCTGCTCTGGGGAAAAATTTGGATTCTGATCCTGGCTTTGTGATTGACTGGCCTCTAGAATATGCCCAGTCTATACCTCTGATGCCAGATTTCACCACATGTAGATTTTTATTAAACGTTTGTGTCTGACTCATCTTTCATAATCTCATGCATAGTGAATTGCTTAATTTGTAAATGTGTTCAATGATCTGTCACTCTGTACCTCAGACCAACAACTTACATGAGGGCTGGAGAATTGCTGCTCTGAACAAATTAAACTTCTGCCTTGGGCTGAGCAGCAGAACTTAAGTGCACCCTTTCTTCTCCTAGGCTTGAAGCTGTGACCTCTGTAGCCCTGTTCAGACTGAAAACCTCTAAACCAATTCTACAGTCAGAATGTTTCATCTGCTTTGTGTTATGTTAATTTGCATTGCCTGGGGCATGAGTCTCTCCATTTATGCAGTAATACCTCTTGGTTTCTGTGCATAAATATAATATACCTCAGGTTCCAGTATTCAAAGAGATCTTAAAATTAGGATAGAATTAAAGAAAATTCCTCATAGTTTTACTGGCTAGGAAAAAATTATAACAGTTGCTAAAGACCATATTCTGCATTTCTGCTTTGTGTCTTCATTCACTTGCTGTTTTGCCTACCACTCATTCCTGTTTATTTTTCTTTTGTCTCAGTTCTGTAACAACAATGGAAAGTAAATCCACCCATTTCTTTTAATAATGTTATTTCCTGTGACTGCAGGCTCTTATTCTCAGCACAGAAGTCTGCAGCCCTTATTTTAGCTTCAATTTTGGCTTACATACTGACTCAGTCCCCCTCAGCCATAAACCAATCTGTGATTTCTTGTTTCCTAGTCAGTGGAGAGAAGAAACCTCGAGGTACCACTCCAGACTCAAGCAATTTGCTCACCAGTAGAGGTGGCCAAAAGAAGTTTGGATGGGAACAAAAGCTCCTGGGAAATCTCCAGCTCAGCAGTGCCCCCTTTTCTGATCCAGCAGGTAATTGTCGAGTCTGAGAAGCATCATCAGATAGATTGCCATCTACCACAGATTTCAGTTCGATGTGGCTAAATGCAATTTTTTTCCCCCAAAGCCTTTGTTTAGAGCTTTTCCCAAGTCCCTTACAAACAAAACAAGAGAAGTTCTGGAAAGGAATTCCCTTTAGCTGCTAACTGTAACTTGGATTTTGACTGCAAGCTGGTGAAAGAACCAGAGGGGGCCTCTTCTTGAAATAAAACGTGGTTTTAAACTGTAAGATAGGTTTGTTTGGTGTCATGGTCATCTAAAAATTGGCAGGAATGAGAATCAAGTGCCCAAATTGACTGAGTTCAGCATTTGTTAACCTGAACACCCAACTCTAGTTAACATAGACTTGGTTTGAACTAACACAGCCTCGCTTTTTCAGTAAAATAGTCATTGTCCATTTGAAACAATACAGTATTGGACTTTGTTTTAAAAATATGATTTTTATTTAGTTAGAAATGTCAGTCTTGTATGTTCATGTTACTTTATTCTCCCCTACCCTTCAGCTCCTCTTTCCAACCTAACTGTAATGGTGTGGGCCAAATAGATGCAAAAGTTCCCCTCCCTGCCTTCACCCTCCCATCACTGTCTCCCAAATGTTTCCCTCTCTCCTCTCCCAGGCTTTCTCACATATTCACAATATCTGTCTGGGGTTTTAAATGGGCATTTCCATTTGAATCTGCTTCCTTCCCTCCTCCTTGGCAGCTTCCCTTCCTGAACTGGTTCAAGCAGCCACAACCTCCAGCTTACCTGGGGCAGCAGGGCTGACCATGGAAGTGAGGAGTAGCTACAGGAGAGACAAACACTTGTTAAACTGCAACCCTCAGCACTATGTGCAGCTGTTTCTCCTCTCGCAGGGCCAGCTACTTACCTGCCAATTTGAAATACCACCCCTCTTATGTTAGAGACCGGGGTTGATAAATGCCTCCTTTGCTCTGTCAGTAAGCCTAGGGGTTTGTTCCTGCTGCCTCCTCCTCTCCCACTCTTCCGCCTAAGAAGGGTTCTTTGCATCTGTTCTATTCTAGGCTGTATTTCACTTTGCTATCTGCAAGTGCTCTGTTGAGGTGCATGAAGTAGTGGTGTTAGCTCTGAGGCAGTCTGATGACATCAGACTCTGATGACAGCAGTGTGGCCAAAAGCCCCACACAGCCTTCAAAGCCTCCCTGAAAGCTGCATCTGTGAGCCTGCTCCACGCAGCCACAGCAGGGCAGCTGCTGCTGCCTGAGCTCTCTGGTGAGGCGAGTTCTGGCAGCAGAGGCTGAGGGGACAGCCTGCAGGGTAGGCTGAGTTACCATCTCATGGAGTTTACTGATATTTTATGTCCTGAGCATCACACAGCAAGAAAAGTCCCGAAGCGCTGCCAGGAGCCTCAAGGGAGCGAGACTGAGACAATGAGCCCACATGAGAGGATGTTGGGATGGGTGAAGCTGCACTTCAGCTATAAAGGTTGTATTTAGCTCTATTACAGATGTTGTGTGCGAGCTTGGGCTGTCACAAAGGTATAATTTCCAAAAGTATATTTATGTGTTCTCTTTGAAGATCCTTTGAAGTCCTCCCTTCAGTATCTGTATTTCTTTTTCCTGCCTGTAAGTGGAGTTTTCTTTTAAGTGCTCTCAGTATTGCCCTTGGGTTAGTGATCTTGTGGTAGGATCCGTAGGCAGGTGTAGATTATGGATTTCTGGCTGACTTTCTGTAGGTGGTGATGTGGTTTCCTAAGGCAGTTGTACATTTCCTTCCAGGGTACCTACTGTTTTAGCAACAGAAAAAACATTTTATTTTAGATGCAAAGTTAATGTAAGGTGTGCGTGGGCTAGAAACCTTATGGCTGTAAATTTCTTTGAGAATTTTGTTATTTCCTACTTCTCACTAGACCTGACATCATCTAGCTCTTCTGCTCCCTGTCCTATCTGAGGAATTCAATTTAAAGAAAGGCTTGGATAGTAGAAATAAAGGGAATCAGATTGCATGAGGGTAGAAGAGAAGGTCACTGAGGTACTTTGAGCAATTAAAATAATTTGTGATGACCTTGGGGTGAAAATTCAAGGCAATTCCAATCTAAAACAGCTTGCCTATTTTCTGGGCTTTATCCTTGGTCCTGTTCATATTCTGTCTAAAATTGTCTCTAGCCCTTGGGGTTTGAAATCACTCCTACAGCAATTTTCTCCCCTCGTGCCCTCAGAGTAGACAGGGCAGAAACAGAGAAGCTGAGTGGCAGCTTCTTGCAATGAAAGTCATTGCATTTCTGAGGGTCTCTGCAGCACCAAATCCCCTTTTCCCTTTGTGTTGCTGAGCCCCTGCTTGCTGTCAGGAAACACTGCAGATGCTTGTTTGGTCCCTGGGCTATGCGTTTTAACCAGCTTTAATCTTGTTTCTTTCTGTATCCTGTAATGCATTTAAGAAACCTCAGGCTGAGTCTGTCAAGGCTTTTCCTTTGATGGGCACACATTTCCTGTTGTGTGAGTGAACCAACAGCATCAGCGCCACCCTCAAGTCCCAAAGACTGCACTGACCAGTATGAGCTCAGCTAAAAGTAATTACAGCTAATAGGATCTTTGACTTGTGTGATGGATCACATACTATAATATTTCCTTCTTAAGAAATCATACTACAACAAAGAACTGTGTTCCTGAAGCTGATGAGACAACAGGATAATAAAATGCCCTCCCTAAGTCCCCAAGCCAGCTCAGCCTTCACAGCAGGAGCTACAGTCTGAAAGACAGGTACCACTTTGTTTACACAACATTAAATCCAAAGAAGCTCAATTGTTTCCAAGGGCATGGGACCTCCATATGCTCCTTTGGATCTGAGCACAACCTCTTACACACACCTGCTGCTTTTGCCTGTGCTTGGCAATCCATTTTCAGCAGAAGTGATGGTCAGCAGCACCAGCCTCCCTGTCCTCTCTCTTCTCGGGCCTTGAACCTACTGACTTCTTCAGCCTTGCCACTGCTGGTCATGGCTCAGAGCACCGCCAGGTGATGCCCACTGGAGATTCAAAACACACAATACAGCCACACTGTCAAAGATCCTAAAGCTTCCAGAAGTGTGTTACCCACAGTAGTGTGTCACAGCTGGGATTATGAACATATTGGGTAGAATAAGACCTGAAATGTCTACAATAAATGTGGTGCTGTTGCTCTCTCAAGTTTCTTGATGACCAGGACCAGCACAGAAAAATTCCTGTGGTTTTCAAGTCACAGTTACTTGCAGTGCAAGGTGGCCATCAGACAGATATTCACAGGGCAGTGCAAATGCTTTCCTTTTCAATTAACTAATGATGTGTTATTTGATGGAATACTGGCTTCTTGCTGAAAGGTTGCAGGTGCAACTTGATTCTAGAAGCAGCCTGGAAAAAAAACTTGTAAAAAGGTCTGCATATGTCAGAAGATTGAAACAGCTTTAGTGGAACCAGGATTTTTCATTGAGATGGTTAAATCTGTACAAAAGGCTGGGTGCTGTTTATTCTCTTGTAAACCCAGGCTTAACTTGGCTTTGGTTTTAAATTGATTAGGCATTATTTTAAGTAAAACTGAAAGCTGCTCAAACCATACTATCATTCAACTACCAATTAAAAAGTCAATTTATATCAAACCAATGCAATTTCCTTTTATACACAAGGCTAGAATATGGGAAATTCGGGCGTAGAAAGATACAGTGAGCAATAATGAGGAACTCGAGGTAAACAAATTACTATCACGGAAACTGAAGGAGACAAAATAGGATTCTCAGTAGGTGAAAGGAGATAACAAGACACAGAGCAATCAAGCTTTAATTAAAGATTTCTGGTGCTTCTGAATAGGTTTTAAATACCATGAGGATAGCCTCTCTTTTGATGTTTCAGCTTCTCTTCTGTCCCACTGACGACTTATTTGTGTCAGGGCACACAGTACAAAAACGGCGTGTTGTGCAATGTGCAAAAATATTAACCTTTTTTCCCCTCAAATCTTGCATTATTTTGTCCCTTCTGCTCTGCATATCCACCAGCCATTGTGCAGCCCTGGTTTTTTGCATGGAAACTGCCATCAAATCATTTTGTCATCCAGACTGGGTTACGTTTTTCCTTCAGTCTCTTCCCCACAGCATTTAGCGGTTGCACGGTTTTTGTGTTTTCCATCAGGGAGAGTCTTGTTTTGAGTACTTCCATGACTGTTTCTCGGAAGAACTCTCAGCCACATTAGTTAATGAGATGAAGGAGCTGAAAGGAACAGCGGAGCAAGTATTAAGTAAAAGAAAATTACATTTGGTTGCTCTTTGTGTGCAATTATACTAACTGAACTGTTGGTATAATGCAATAAAGGTATCTGCAGAATTGTATTTTTGTATTATGCATCAATTAACATAGTGAATAACAGCCCAGTGCCCTCTCCCCAACAAATGTAACATCCTGAACAGTGATGGAGATGTTTGGACACAACAGTGGGATCTCAGAATATGTAGGTATGAATTTCTTTACTGCAGTGTTTGCACTGTCTTTTTCCGTAGGATTGAAAATAGCAACGGTGCAATACTGAAAATCAGCATGCAACCAGACACAACCTAGCAAAGTTGAATTGGCATAATTGCTCTCTAGAGCTAATCATGCAATTGAAATAAACAGGGCAATTCACAGATTTCAGGCCTAAATTTCAAAGCTGCTCACTCTTAAGAACAGCAGTTTAAATTGTACAGAAACTGCTATAAATCTCAGGAAATGTTTTGAAATCATTTTTCCACCTCCACCCAACTTGGTCTTTGTTATCTAACGTGCATTTCTACCATCCTTTGTAATAATGAACAAAAAAAAATTCCTAAAAGTTGGTGGCATGTATCACTAACACCCTTTATGGAAGACTCTTTAAGTGAAACATAAAAGGGAAAAGAAATTTCCCTTAAATTTTCTTCATACTGCTTTGTTAACGTCTGGTTTCAGAAGGTGGGAAGAAACAAAGCATTCTCATTGCTGTCCAAAGTCAGTAGTGCTCTTACCCTCTTACACTGTCCACAATTTCCTACAAGGATGCCCTGACAGTGTTCCCTATATATAGACACTTGAGAAAAATCTAAAGCATGAATCAAGCTTTTGAGTATTTCTTTGAAATGGTACTCAGGATCAATCTGGCATACATTTGTCATCACTGCTGGTGTTCTTGTTGAACTGAAAAACATGTCCAAGCCTTCTGTTGCCACCCTCATTTAGAAAACAGAGACAGAAATAGTTACTCCATAAAGAGTGGAAAAGCTGACCTCTCTTAGTCTAGCCATACCTCTGTAACTGGTTCTTGTTTTGCTGGCAAGACTCACTAATTTCTATGATCAGTTTATATCCCCTTAATACCATTTTGTGGACACACTTAACAGGTCAGGGACTGTGATTGTGAGCACAACCTAGTTCTGCCATTTACCATCATCTTTCAACCCCCTGCCCCATTAATCTCTGGCAAATTCAATCCTGGGAAAGGTAATAATCTCCAATTACTGCTCACAGAACACTGTTAAACGGCAGGACCCAAAGCAAAATTGAAATCCTTACCTCATGAGTATGTTTCGTATATATGCTTGTAGTATATTTTGCCTACAGGCTTCCAGCACAGACCAAACCTGGAATTACTGGTAATGCATAACTGAGATTGCTCATGCACTGAGTAAAATCTACAGCTCTCTTCAAACGTTAGCGAAGATTAAGGTGGGCGGTTTCCTCTAAGCCTCTGTTTTCCCATATTGGCCAAATACTGCAAGGGATGCTTATGGAAGTTTTTACAAATAGGTGAAGCAAACATTCTGCTTGTTCATGGCATCAAGCTCGATCACATCTGCCTAAGAAGAATAGGTAAAATGAACTCTCTGAGGAAGAATTAATTGCATCCAGAAGTTTAGGCACTGGGGTTCTTATACCCCTGAAACATGAGAATTTATAGCCCTTATTAATGTGGATTTTTACTCTGTTGGAAGTAGGAATAACCTTTTGGTCTGAATAGAGGTTGTCACAGCAAGTTCCACAAACTGTCTACATGTTGTTTTAAAGCACTGATGCATTTCACTAGCATGTTAACTCTAGGTTCCAAAATAAGCCAAGTACCATGGTGCTTGGTTGGCAATTTGCTCAAAGCACTGAAGTTTTGGTCAGGAATGAGCTTAAACTAGATTCAAACCAGCTTGATTTAACAAATGCCAGTTAATACATTTAGGCCCTTGAGGTACAGCCAAAATGCCTCTGTCTGTTTTGTGGCATGGAGTTTGTGTGCTGTACATGCCAATTAAATTGCTTTCTATCTTAGAAGTACAAATATGCCTTAGGCTTTGCTCCACGGTTTTCTCTTCGGTGTTGCTGGTTGTTATTTGCAGCAGTGCCTGCAGCAGCATTGCCTCAGGCTATGAGTAGTATCAGAGCTTCAAACAAATTAGTCATTTTAAGTCTTGTGGGGTTTTGTTCATTTTGTTTTCCAGGAGCAGGACATCACTCCCCTTTTGCTGTGGCTGAAATCCAGCACCATGATTGCTGTGCATTTCATGTATCTAGACAAACTGTGTGAAACCTAGAATTTCTGCCGTGCAAAAGGATGAGCAACTGTGTGTGTAAATATATCAATCAGTAAATTCATCACGGAAAGAAAAGTTATGAAGGAAGAAATTTTTTTTCAATTGTTTTAACAGAGCTAAAATGACTTTTTTTTTGCAAAATGTTACTTCTGGGACCTTGCCAATGTGCTGGGGAGCTTGCCAGGGAGCCTGAGGAGGGCAGGTGAGTGGGTGAATAGGCAGAAATTTAATGTTTCCTCTGCCATGTTTCTTTTAAAAGGAAGGATTCTATCAAATTGAATTGATGTATGAATTATTCACAGAAATATTGTACCCCAATCTGAATCTCACTGTGATCTCCACTTCTTTTTTTTTTCCCCCCACCTCAAACAGAGATTACTGTTTTTTAAACCCAGGTAGCATCTTGCAGCTGCCAATGGCAGACCATACAGGGACTCTACATTAAACTACCTGTTGGTTTTTGTCGTGGGAATGCTCAGCTCTTTCTGGAAACTGGGTATGTGTAATGTGTGTGAAGCTGGGCAGAATTCCACAATCTTCTAGTTTTTGGGGGAGGTTTAGCATGGAGAGTCCTGCTGTTCTTCCCCTGGCGTGTAAGGTGCTGGCAGTGTTACCCTGCCACACACGGCAGAAGGAAGGAGGGATGTGCTTTGCACTGTGCAACAGACCCCAGTTATTCACAGATGGAAAAATCTATGCTTCTCACCAAGCTGCTTAAGGATTTTCGATTCAGTGCTGCTGCTTTAGTCTTTGGAGATCAAAATAATGCTTCAAACTGAATTGCTGTAAACTGCTGTGGCATGCAGCAACCTGTAGAAATGCTCTCTCCGAGCTCATAAGACATGCTGCAGTCATTTCTAGAATCAAGAGAAAATCAATACTTTGCAGGGAGTGAAATCTTACTTTTAAAAAAGAAGTGGTGGTTATTAAGGCAGGCAGTATTCTGTTTTGCTACTGGGTTAGTGGTTTCAGATCTTGGGCTGCTGTTACATCTGCACACTGAGGGCTGGCTTTGTGAAATGTGGCTGGGGGGGAAGTGTGGGGGTTTTAGTCTGTATCCAGAACTGTAACTAAGATCCATCTGTCCTAATTATCTTGAAATGAGGAGCAACTTCTTCCTGTGTTGTATTATGTCCTATTTAATTCAGTGACAAAACTGTTCCATGTTGGACTGGCTTCCAGTTTATAAACAGGAGTAGGGCTGTTTGCACATTGGTGCAGCAATGACAAATGAGGAGATTGTGCAACACCTGGCTGTAGGTTTTACTAAAATCCCTGCTGGTTTAAATCAGGTGCAGTCTCCCCACGGACTTCACTTGGGCCAGACTTCCTCCTGCAATGTTTTGGGCAAAGATCACTACCCCGCTCTGCTAGTTCTTTTCCTGTTCTTGCCTACCATCTATCTGAATAAAGAAAGTAAATATTCTTGCTAGCACTGGCTGCAGCAGCTGCAGAACCTGGGAGGCTTTACAGACAATCTTATATACACCACTGTGTCTATTACAACAGGACCACTTTGGAAATCCAAGACAGCACCTCCTGTGCTCAGTCGTCTCCAGGTTCCTTACATCATACTCCCTAGCACGACATATCTGTGGTTTTTCATTCCTCATCCTCTCAAGCTCTTAAAAGCCAGATTCTAAGATGTTAGTGCATATTGACTAATCTCAAATTACCAGCAATATTTGCCCTTACTCTGATACTGCCTCTGTACTGGAAGTGAGCCCCCTCTAGCCTGCCCTAAAGGCAGAAAACACCAAAGTTGTTCTGGTTGCTTCAGTTCTGAGTCTGAAGGTGTAATGTTTGCAGCAGAAGGACATTCTCCTTCTGTTCCACCAGGGCTTTTGAGGAACCAGAGGGCCACATCAAAGCATTTTGGAATAAGATGTAGTTCACTGATCCCCTATCCCTGGAACCCAGTGGGAGCCAAGAGCAGCCAGTTTCAGGTCCAGCTGTGCTGGGTATTACATGTGGAATCATCTAGAGATATGTTTGTCAAGGTCAGGTAATCAGATACCCAAGGAATCAGTTTTATTTCAAGGGACTAAATCAGAAATCTAAAGCTTAACCATAGCAGCAGTCTGCACATGCTGTGGTCTGTCCAGCGTTTTATCACTTCCAGTTTTCCACTTTGATTCTCTCACATTTTGGGCTTATTTTCCCCTTGAAGGTCACCCACATCTACCTTTGGGAACATGTTTGATATTTCGCTGGAGACATCCGAATGGTTTCTTATTGTTCCACTTACCTGCCTGCTTTACTAAACATATGTTTCAGTGCAGGTGGCTAAGCCCACCGGGGTATTGCAATGTTAAATCACTGTGATAGCTGAGAGAATGAGTCTCTCATCCTCCAGTTAGTGTGAGATTTTCCTTTGGGTTCGGGGTGGGTTTTGCAAGGATAAACATGAGTAACTTCTGCTGCCAGACTGTTGATACCAGGGCTACTGAAACATTTTACTTTAATAAATTCTAGACCTTGCTTCCTTAGGTGCCTTTACCCTCTTACATGTTGTTTTGGGGGCTTGGGGGGTTAGATTGGAGTCAGAGGAGTAGAGGGGAATTCTTCCATTTGCTATCTAATAATTTTAAGATTTTATTACTGCCACCCTTTGCAGAGGGACTGGAGAAATAAGGGAAATAAGTATGTAAATGAAACAAATAACCGTGACAAAATCTGTAGAGGACCTTTGCAGGGAGTTTTGAGGACGGGTGGTGTAGGTTTTTCAGTCAGAAGGGATTATTCTCTCAGCAGTACTTAGATTGGGAAATTTTCCTAAAGAGTGGTAGTTTTGCACAGCACTGTATTAACAACATTTTTCAGAAACACTGGTCACTTTATTTCTTAAAGTCCTGTCAAATTCTTTGATCAATTTCATTCACTGAACTTTTTTTATAGGAAGGAATTAACTCAGCTTCAGGATTAGTTTGTGAAAAGATAACTCAGACCTTTTTTCTGGCTAAGATAATGTGTTTTCTTGTATTTCTGGAGGGCGAACCCATCCAGTAACAGTAACGGCAGAACTTTTGGCCTCGCTCATGCAGACCATCATTTCTAGACCACGTCAGCTTAGACAATAGCTCCGAATTCCAAGAAGCAGATCAAGCTAATCATAGAACATTCTAAGTTGGAAGGGATCTGCAAGGATCATTGAGTCCAGCTCCTGGACGTTGAGTCCAATTAATGCCCTGTCTGAGCTAATTAGTATCACCACTGAAGGAGTCTGCATTATTTTTTGTGGAAGCTGGTGGGAAAATGGTGCCCTGTGAGAAGGCCATATGGAAGGCTGACTGGACCAATATAATTTGTAGAAAAACCTTCATATGTATTTCAAATCTTTTTTCATTAATGGCGGTAGAACTACCTAATGGAGCTTATTAGATTGTGTATATTAGATTATTAATAAGTATGTTTGATAAATCATGTCATGTTCACAAAAAATGCTTAGTCCACTTATTTATCATCTAGATCTTAGTTCTGATTATATGTGAAGTATTTCCTGATGTACTAGAATATAGGTTAAGGTAGGTTTAACAAAAGCATTGTGGTCTTGAGACTGTGCTGCCCCTAAAATGAGTCTTTAAGGAAAAGTATGTAATTTTCACCATCATGTATTCAAATTTTAAAAATCAGATTTTTTTGAGACACAAATTAGCAAAGCCTTTTTCTAGAAATCTATTTGTACAGGATTAGTACTTCCAGTTGATGGAAATGGCTGTAACAGGGATTCATTGATTTACACCCACAGATCTAGCATAGAAAATGCAGAGTTGGATGCTTGTTTTACAGGCCTCAGTCAGGTGTTTTGCTTTCTGAAGCTTAATTTGAGTCTCTTGTGAGCAAAAAATTATTCAAAATGCAATTTATCTATTGTTATGTTTTAATCACTGTGATGATGTTGTATTTACAGGTTTTTATCTAATTAACAGTTACTTTCTCATTTAAAATAAATTCAATAACCAAATGTCTCTAGAAACTGAAAGGGCTAGAAGGCACCAGCCTTTAGACTGTGAATGAGCACTTAACAGCTCAGAGAGCAGAGCCCGAAACTGGGTGGACTCCCTTGCATTTTTCTCTACTCTGTGCTCTTTGCCTTTTTGAGTCTTAGGAAAAATAAAACTATGTTTATTGCTGTGATAGATTTCAGGAGATGTTGATGAAAAGCTGCCCTATACTGAGATACACAGCACTATGAGTCTTTTTAAAGAATTCTGTGAGTATTTGTTTGGGTTAAAACCTCAGGGCCAGGTTCTGCTCTTGGTCCAACAAGCAGAGCAGACAAAGAGCAGAACAACTACTCGATCTTTGGGTGTTGGGGTCATGCTTTGCATCTGTCCTCCTTTCAGATCAGTGGTTGTTCACAACCTGTGGTGCCAGCGGACCCTATGGCCCCACACAGAGCCAGTGCAATGATGCCTACAGGAACTCCAAGCTCAGAGTGGTCGTGGGGGCTGAAGGGATTCTCCAAGGCATTCAGATCTGGAGAGTACCAGCAACCAACACATACAGGTGAGGGAACTGTCTCTGATTGTTGTGATGTATCTGTGTTTGAAACTATCCAAGCTGCAGTTACATGCTAGGCATTTCTGAAGTATTACATTCAGAAGTTTGGCCACTTCTCCTGGGGTTTTACTTCTCATTGAGCCTGCAATTTCCAGCCTCTCCGAGCTCAGATTTGTCCTCTGGAAGATGCAACTTTTTGGTGTGAAAGAAACTGTCTGAGGCAGGCAAATCTTCAGCCTAAGCAGTTCCAGGTTGGGAGAGCTCTATCAGTAGCTGAAAATGAAACATATTCACCTCCCCAGACCAAAAGGAATACATTTCCCATGTGTCATTCATTGAACTCTGGGATCAGAATGAGTTTTTCCCACCCTTCACCTGGCATGAAAGGCACAATCATGTGTCAGCATTTCTTGCAGGACAGCTTGCATCAACCTCTGCTCAGCATCTTCACTTTTTTGAATCTAGACACAGCAAGTTGAGCTTGTAAGCCTGGCTTACCACTGTAGAATTGATTTTGGAAGCCAGCCACCTAAATGGTAGGCTCTGTGATACTGAGGGTTCTAATACTTATATCCCCCTGTGGAGTTATTTTCAAAGAGAGTTGATCAGATACGGTTCAGATTTTTACCAATCATTTTTTCCTTTTTGCTCTTGCTGGGGAAAGAAGTACAATCGAAGTGTAGTTCACTGTATCTGAATGGTAACATGAAGCCATTACATGCATCACTTTGTAAGCAGAACTGTCAGTTTGAACCAGTGACTGTCTAGTGGTGGTTTTTTTGCAGCATTCCATATTGAAACCAATGATGGTATCTTGGACTTCAAAGCAAAACATTCCATTGAAGGCTTTGAACAAATTTCGGTTACAATTTGCTGGTCCCATCTTTTTTTTTTCCTTTATATTGAAAAAGAATGTTAATGTTGAGGCTAGATATCAGTCTCTACCAGAGGTCTAGGGCAAAGCAGTTTTGAGAAACTGGCTAGGCTAGGCACAAGTTCTTACAAGGATTGATGGTAATGCAAAAAGCATTAATGGTACTTTACCCAGCTATCAACAAGGAGTTGCCTGAGGTGAACAGAATTTTTCAGAACCAGCATCCAGTAAATGTGGTTATAAAGTACAACCCGAAAAAGAACAGGCAAAACAGCCCAAAAGCTTACAGCACTGTCATTTCTTTAATATCAGAGTCCAAGAAGAGCCAGAATTCCTGTGCAACTGTAGGCTGATTTTTTTGCTGCCCAATACAAACCCTGAGCCCTGCAGGGATGACCTGTCTATTTAAGTCCTATAAATGACCTAACAGACTTTTAGGTTCTGTATAGATAATAGATGTATAATGTCGTGCATAACGTATATATATAAAGGGATGACATTCTCTTTTGCACCTCTTAAGGCTATAGTAGAAAATTCACAGCCTAGGGAAAGCAGGAGGCAATTGTGGGCTTAAATTAACTTGACATCTTCCTGATTCTGGTCTGCTGAAGGGGCAGCAGAGTCCGCCAGCATAGCATAGCCCTAGGAAAATGTCAAGTTGCAATATCAATTCCAGGGCTTACCAGAGTCTGGACTCACTGCCTGTGTTTAGCTCTGCCCTGCGGTCCTGCTGCAGTGTGGGTCCTGTAAGTTCTCCTGATGGTCACTGCTGAAACACCTAACACAGAGAGAAAACCCTCCTGCTGGCTGCTGGGCTCCCAAGAAAGCTGATGTTCTGCCATATCAGTGTGTTTTACACTGTGTAATGTACACCCCTGGTAATTGCACAAGAAGGATATCGATTTTGTGAACATGAGGCAGAATATGCCTTATTGAAATACAGACAGCTTAATTTTACACAAAATTCTGCCAGCACAAACCAGCCACACCCAGAAAACCCCAACATCTCTGAAGGCCTGGGTAGGCTGCCACACACTGTAGTGCCCACATTTGAAAACTGGAGTTTTATATGCTCTGGTTCACTCTCATGGGACCGAGTATTTTTTGTTTCAGATTTCCTTCTAGCATTCAGAAGGTCTGGTCATCTAGGTCTGTGACCAAGTATGAGAGAAGTGAACTGTAATAAACTATACATTACCATCTGTTATCCAACTTCTCTCCCTTTTAAAGAAGAGGTTTTGGTCCATTTTGCTGAGTGCCCCATTTGTGGTCAGTTCCACTGTCCTCTCTTCTCTATGGTCCCTTCACGTAAGAAGAACACAGCCCAGTGGAGTGCCAAATAGTGTAATTCTGTGTCAGCCAGCCCAGGCACAGCGTTTTCTCATACTCTCAAGACTAGCTCCAGTGTTTCCCATAACCTGGATGTTGTGGTGCATATTTTTCTCCAGCCCTGGTTTGCACAGCCTGGCTTGAACTCTGCACATCCTGACACTTCCTGAAGGTGTGGGCTTCTTTTTCAGATCCTACAAGTGTCATAGTAAAAGAAAAGAAGGAAGGCAGTGGAAGGTACTCTGTGTTCTTGCTCTGGGTGGGCTGAACTTTTCTTCAGGGCCAATATGGTTAAAAGGATTCCTCCTGTAAAAGAAAGTTGTTCCTGTTGAAAGGGATCCTGCTAAAGTTTGAAGTCAAGATAACTGCTTAAATAGTGACACCCATTTTGAATAGGGAATGACTGTCACCTGAATCTGCTGGGTTTTATTTATCTGAGCCTTTGAATAGGCTGAACTGGGTTTCCTGAACTTTCGGACATCATTGCTTGTATGCAAAATCTGTTCTTACGTGGAAAAGTATGGCCCCTACTGGCAGCCAATTAGCCCTGCCAGCTTGCTGTGCCTGGTAGTGCACCTCATTAGCCATTGCAAAATTCTACAGCAAATCAACTCAGTCTTCAGATTCATGCAGCATCTGTTCGGGGTGGCCCAGTGCTGTGTCCATCACTTTTTCTGCTGGCTCCAGTACAACCTAACAGAGGACTGATTGCTTTGGTTATCAGCAGTGGCATGAACATAATCATGTCACATTGCCAGGATCTAATATGCTTTATGAGACACTGCCTGTTTGCAGGCAGGACTGTGCTGGGCAGAGAGCAGCCAGGTGCTGGAGGAAAGGAGGTGTTAAAGCAGAGCACCTACACTGTGCCTGGTACGAAGCCAAGAGTTATTTTTGAGTTCTCAGTCCTGCAGTCTCTAGTTACGTGCTCCAGGTGGAATTTTGCTCTCACAGAAATAGATGGAAAGTTACTAATGTCAGTGGAGAGCTACCTGCTTATTTCATATCTAAACTGAGTTGCTGTACTATCATTCACCTCCTCAGAAAGCTGAGTAACTCCACATTTTGTTGCAGCAGAGACGTTTGTTTTTTCATGATCTTTAAAAAGTGCTTTGAAATCCTTTGCTAAAAGCTGCTTTAAGTATGTCCGTTGTTAGAAAGGGAGAGGGAGGAGCTGAGCAATGCAGCATTACAGCCACATCTTTGGGTACATCAGCAAGAGTGAGCACCTCTGAATCTTGACTGCTTGAAATAAAAATCCCAGAGCCTGAACTGAGACTGCAGCAGCCTGTGTGTGACCTGCCCACTCCTGGCTGGAGACAGTTCCTGGTCACCATGAGTTTAGCCAGGAGGCTTTTGCCTTCCTTGTTTACTGCAGGTAGTGTCATCTCCATCTACTCCTCTTTCTGTATTCCTCTGGTCCTGGGAATAAGAGAGCTGTTTTCCATCTGGTCCATGCTACCAGGACCAGTTATGCTGTCTGCTTTCTCAAATCTCCCTCTGTCAATCTCATGCTTAATGTTCTCTTTAGCCATATGTCCTGTTTTTACCAGTTTTCCTGCTTCTGTTCTTTCTCTTACTTGCTGCAAACTTCCCGAGGATGTGCCTTCTGGGAAACAAGATGTGTTTCATATATTAAAGCTGGAAACTGTAGGGAGTTGCTCACTCTGTTCTCAGCAGCGTTTGCCCAAGAATCAATGTGAAAGAATCTGTTTCGTAGCTACCCAAGCTCACAGATTCAAACAGAGCAGAAAACCAGTCTTCAGGCTTTGGGCTTAGATTTATTTAGAATGTCAAGACTTCAGGGCACAGCTCTGTGCCACCATGTTCAGGTGTACAAAACGTTCAGTGCTCAGAAATAGTTTGTGCTCCCTTCCACCTGTCTGGGACAACTCAGGTGCCAGCCTCTTGTTTTCTTTTTTCTGCAGCATCTCAGGTTATGGAGCTGCTGGTGGGAAAGGAGGGAAGAACACCATGGTGCGGTCCCACGGCGTGTCTGTGCTGGGAATTTTTGACCTCCAGAAGGATGATACACTGTATATCTTGGTGGGACAGCAAGGAGAAGATGCTTGTCCTAGTGTAAGTGATTGCCTTTCTGTTTTGCCTTCATCCCTTCTACCAGTCCATGGAGTTTTGTCTTTTCACACAGAAAAACCTTGTCCTCAAGGGGTTTGGGGCTATAGGAGTCAAGGAATAGGTACAGTTTTATTGGGAGAACATGAGAAGATGAAGCACCATGTCCCAGTGCTCGCTTCTCTTCAACATTTGGGCCCCGTTGATAATACACAACAGGTTCCTGACTGATCTGCATATGTCAGAGCACCTCTGTGGGGGTTTGGAGACAAAAGACAGCCCTGCCTTCTGTTCCTCTGGAGATCAGTCTTCAAGGCTGACTTTGCAGCGTTTTGCCCTTGCTCCACTACTGAGCCCAGCCCTGCCATTATCATATACTCTGCACCTCTGGAGATACCCACTTCACAGGGTAACTGCTTGGTTATTCTCCATATGGGACAGGAAAGACAATCGTTGCTGGGTCCCTCCTGATTTTTGTGTTACTAACCAACCCTTACTGCAAATGTCTTGAGAGAAAAATGGGCACTATTTGCATGCACAATAGTTTTTAATTGATTTGTATTCTTTGGAGGAGGATGGGGGAATAGGACATTCTCACGGAGCAAACTAAGCATTATCTGGTGAAATTTCACCTACAGGGTTGAGTTGGACATTTAAATGATGTGCATTTCTCAGCTGTTAATGGCTGCCATCCAAGAGATGAAAGCTTAGCAGTCTGTTAGAGCAGAGAAAGGTTGAAAGATATAGACAAGTAAAAGGGGTTCTCAAGGCTGCCTGCTGAAGTAAATAATGTTGAAACTAGAATTATACATATCTACAAACAAACCATTAATATAAAGCCTTTTTGAAATGAGAAATGGCCTAACTCAAACGTCCATCCAACGTCTTTAACTAGGACATTCCAGCTGAGTGTAATATATGGACTCATTAAATTGCAGGCCACTGTAATCTTAGTGAGAATTTATTGAGTGCTAATGTAATTCTTTCATTGAGGCAAAGAGATTGCATTGACTTGTAGAGGGGACTTTTACTAGATTGGATTGTAATCAGTTATGTCTTTGCCATGAAGGATTATTTTTTTTGTAATCTAGTGGTTCCTTTGGGTCATTGACTTTGTCATTTTATTAATCATTCCCACCCAACTCCAAATCAATTAAGGAGAGGGAAAAAATAGGGAAAGGAGGAGTGTTTAGTTCTTTAGGCAAGTCTGCACACACAAAATGGATGCCACTCGATCTCTGGCACAACTTAGAGCATATTTTGTGGTCAGCAGAATAATTTGTTATTTGAGTATGCTTTTATCAGGTTCTGTTTCCAAAAGAAAACACATACATGAAAGTAGAAGGAAGCAGAAGGTCAATCCTACTATAACAAATGTTTGTGCATTTTCCCCTAAAAGTGTTGTTGGTTTAGTAAGTTCAGTGTGCAATATATGTGCAATATAACAAGATAGCATTACTGAGACAAGACCTGTAAAGTAAAATGAGCTAAAAGCAAAGTTTGCAACCTGAAAATGCTCACAGCAGGGTCCTGCTTCTCATGCACCTTAGTGTTCCAATTTTAAACCAAAACAATAGTTAGGTCATAGTCCTGAAGTACATATAAATGATGGTTTAGTGTTGTGATTGAAATCAGTGAATTCAGGGATTTGGCTAATACAGAAATTTTACTATGTTTGGTGCTAATTGATGGAAAGGAAAAAATGCTAAGTAGGAAATCTGGAGGCTTTTTAGTGAGGTATTTTCATTAACATCAGATGAACATTGCAATCAAAGGTGGGATTGCTGCTGTTTTGGTAGGCACTGGTAGTTACAGTAAAATTGCTACTAAGATCAACAGAAATGTTCATTGGCTGCTTCGCCCCAACCAATGGGGGACTGGAAATGAAGTAGGGAAACTTGGGTTCTCTCTCCATCTCTACCTGTTGTGTGACATGGGACAAGGCACATCCTTGCCGAGTTAATCCCTTCCTCCCACTTGTGAAATACAGACTGTTAATGCTGGGGAATATTTGCAGCAAATTCTGCTCTATTTTGTACACTGAAAGTTTATGGAGCTGTTTTACATGATAATAGGTATCAGCACTGAGCTTGCTTCAAAATAATTCAGTTTAAAATGGCAACAAATTCTTCTGGTGAAGGTTGAGGCAAAAGGCCAGATTCTTCTAGAAGAGCATTCACTTGGTTCTGCTTGTGTAGTTTCACTGGAGGACAATTCCTTGCTTCGGGATGGTGAAGGGTTCATGAGGCCTCTCTGTGTACAAGGCCCTGGAGATCTCTTTCCTGAATTCAGACGTGGTCTTCTGTTTGCAGACTAATGATGTTATCCAGAAAGTCTGCATTGGAGAGAACAACGTGATTGAAGAAGAGATTCGTGTGAACAGAAGTGTCAATGAATGGGCAGGAGGAGGTGGAGGCGGGGGCGGCGCCACTTACATATTTAAGGTATGGAAACACAGTCCCCATGCACTTTCAGCACGACACATCCTGCCACCTGCCTCCGAAAAATCCTTTATACACCTCAGGGAGGGTCCACAGAGTGAGCTCTGGGTATCCTTAATTTCCACTTGAGAGATGTAGGGATCTGAGCTGGCCCTTCACACTTTGAACTGCTGTGCAGAATGGCCACACTTACTTCAGTGGCTTGGAGTACCATTTGCAAACATAATGGCTTGAACCGGGTTTGTTTTTTTTTTTTTTCAATAAAAACTGAGATGCTGAAGCATACATAGTTCTACGGTCAAGGGTAAGTAGAACATGAGACTTCAGCTATGCACGTGGCCTGACAAGACAAGTTGAGGATAGGCTGTATGTTTTCAGTTGGCAATCCTGTAGCTGTGGATCACTGATGCTTCCTGTCCTGTGTTAGCTGAGACAGTACTCATTCCAAACACTGGTTTCAAGCAGTCCTGTCCCCAGGTGGAGCCATTGTGTTGCACTGTACAGAGCAGTGCTCCTTAGCTGTTTCATTTGGTAAGAGTCATCACATGGGACGTTACAGGCCTTCTAAGAGCCATCACCATGGCAGATACAATTCACAGAGCTGCTGACACTGCTGTTTCCTGTTGCAGAGCTTGGTAGGACTAGTGCTATTCATTAATTTTCTGGGTGTGGGTGCATAAATAATGCAATGACAATGTGCAGTGCTGAGCAGCCCTAGATGCCTGCTTGGTGCAACGTGCAGTAACTATCATGTGGCTGAACTTCTGTTTACATGTCTGACTCAGTTTGAACATTGCCTTTATTTCTGAATTTAAGATGGAGAACGGAGAACCGGTCCCCTTGATAATTGCAGCAGGGGGTGGTGGCAGGGCCTACAGGGCCAAAACGGACACATTCCATCCAGAAAGACTGGAGAATGATTCCTCTATTCCAGGGTTGAATGGAAATTCAGGAGCTGCAGGTAAGGAAAGTTTATTCCTTTTAAGAAAACCTTTGTGAATATGTGGTTGCCACAGATTCCTCTTCCTCACAAGAAGGTGAGGCAAAACTCATGAAAACACAGTTCAGGGGGAACAGAGAATTTTAACAAATGCAAATAGAAGGTACCCGCAGTGCCATATACTTGGCATAAATATGGGTATCAGAGATGGAATAGCCATAGCAATGGCAACATTCTCCCACAATAACGTAGTACCTCTCATAAACAAAGTTGTTTGATTTTTGCTGTGGGAGTTTGCAGTGCCAGTGTGGCCGTCCTGCTGCCTGCACTGTTTTGTGCTGTGTGGACATACTCACAGTTTCCCTGGCTTATGCAGAGAGAGCATAATTGCACCCTGGCTAGAAGTCTCAGTGAATAGACCTTGGACTGAGCAACCAGCAGAGCTGAAAGAAAGTCACTGGTGAGTATGTTGTGTGAAGATCAGGACTGGGATGTGTTTTCACACCCCTTTCACTAAATTCCTTTTGTTCTGCTTTAGAACTGACATTGTTTTTTTTCAAAAGTGTTTTTGGCAAAAAGAAGGGGAAGGCTCTGTAAACCAGAAATAAGTGGTTGGAGAGTAGGTAGGGATATCTTTTTACATTTTCCACAGAAAATTCTTGTCCTTGTATGGTAGGTGGAAAGGGGTGCAAATGATGACTTTCAGCTGAGGTGTTTTGAATGGGTGCTTGTCCTGCAGATCCCTGGAGTGCTTCTTACACAAAATGTAAC
This sequence comes from Pachycephala philippinensis, assembly GCA_013397055.1. Classification (NCBI taxonomy): domain Eukaryota; kingdom Metazoa; phylum Chordata; class Aves; order Passeriformes; genus Pachycephala; species Pachycephala philippinensis. Next base: position 350,787 of record VWZT01005113.1, read on the forward strand.
CCCCAGCTGTGCCTTTTCTTTTCTCTCAACTGCAGGTGGTGGAGGTGGCTGGAATGATAACACTTCCTTCCTGTGGTCAGGAAAATCCTTGCTGGAAGGTGCTACTGGAGGAAGATCCTGCCCCCAGGCCATGAAGAAGTGGGGGTGGGAGACAAGAGGGGGTTTCGGAGGGGGTGGAGGGGGGTGCTCCTCAGGTGGAGGAGGCGGAGGATATATAGGTAAAGTGGCTTCGTGTTCAAGGTGTCCCTTCCCCTCCTTTAGTGCTAATGATCAGCGAAATGCTGATGATAATTCTCCTGTAGCTAGCATATTTGACTGTTATGTACTAGTATGTCTGTGTGTTGCCTTTTTAGCACTAGATGAACTTTTGGCATTTAGTCTTTGAGCAAAGAGCCAGATGCCAGTCCTGCAGCTGCAACCCTGGCTTTGTGCTCTGCAAAATGTGGCATTGAGATCCTGCTGTAATTCCTGAGCCTTTCACGTTGGGGTGAGGGTGCTGGAGAAGGAGCAGCCATAGTTCTGTGTGCTCCCGTTGCCAGCACCTGTGTCTGGAGGACTTTGGTCCTGGAGACTGGCAGCCAGGCTTTATGCCAGGGGAAAGACACAGCTTCCCCCCTGCCCTGCTGTGGGTGGGCCTTGGTCCTGCACAGGTGGTCTCTGGGGGCAGAGGCTCAGGCTGCCAGCCCGGACCCCTCTTAATATGACTTCAGTCAACAAGGAGCTAATTTCACATGCCCCTGTGTCTCAGGGCAGCTGTCAGATGTCATTATGTTGATTACAAATGGTGTGGGCCAGATTCACGATCTCAACTAGCCCATAGTCTCCTGGGCCACATAGTTTCTGCAGCCATCTGCACTGTGGTGGACTCTTTAACCCCTGGTTCTCCACAGCTTAAATTAAGTATATGGTAGACCAGAAATCTTGAGAGGAAGTAATGAGTTTAAATGATTAAGTGCATGTTTTGTACCAATGTTACTGTGTAATGCTTCTTTTTCCAACAGAATGACTCACATGACTTTTTTTATTTCACTGAAGACAATTAAAGAGAAAATGCTATTTTTGGGTGGGGTGGGGGAATCGTTGCATGCTTGAAGTACAAAATATATGGCCCATACTGTGTTTCTGATATTTTTTACGTATCGCCCACACTTTGCTTCTAGTGTGTTCTATATGCTCAAGCACAAATGAGCAACTCATAAATTCCTCCAGTCCCCACTCCTGGTGGACCACCCTGCTTTTAGGGTGCAGAGGAGAGGAAGGCTATCAGGTTATTCATTCCCTCTGCTGACACAGTACATACCTGGATCAGCAAGGGTATTTAGCCCTTGAGTATTGGTGCTTTCCAGTCTCTTGGCTACATAAATTTTAAGAAGGGCTTGTATGTTTCACAGCATCCAAATGGTTAAAGATCAAGTTGGTGCCTTAGTTTGCAACAGTCTACCTAAACAGAGCTAATAAATTGATTGTCACAAGCTTCTGTTATTAAATTGAAATTCTAGAGGTGAAGTCCAGTGGTTCATGCCACAACTTGCTAAATATTCCCTATGTATTAAATGCTTTAATTTTTCTCTTTTTTCATTTGGATGCCTCCCTAAATATGTTGAATTCATGCATGTTGCCATGTTATCTGTGTTTTATTGTCAATGAGCCTCAGTCTGTTAAGGTAACTTCTGGTTTGACATAGGTGGCAATGCTGCTGTGGACAATGACCCAGAGATGGATGGGGAGGATGGTGTGTCCTTTATTAATCCAATTGGTACTTTATACACTCCAGCACTTAAAGGTATTCATATTGGTCAGAAGTCTTCTAGTGAGCTTGTTTCCTTTTAAAACAGTAGGACACTTTACAACCTTTTAGGTACAACTCAGTGTCATGAACATGAGGAGGCAGAAAGTGTATAAAGTACAGTGGAGAATAGACAGAGGTAGCAGGAAAAAAATAGGGAGAGAGAACATCAAGGCTATTAGGAAACATTCCCAACAGTACAGTCTACCAGCCTACAGAATAATTTTGGACAAGGGAAGTGATAACAGAACCTCACAATTCAGATACTTTAGGAAAGAAACAGACAAAACACCTGACTGTTCACTAACAAACAAGTTCCTTAGAGCATCCCTTGGTAAAATATCCAGGTGTTGCCCAGCAGTGCATGGGAGTGATAAATACTGCCACTCCAACCTGTGTTTTCCCAGAAGTCAGTGTCTTTAATATGTTTACGATGTGTTTGGAAAACAACAACAAAAAAAAATCTACTTGTTAGAAAAAAATAGTTTGCTTTAGAACAGCCAGAAGTATTTTCAAATACAGATGCACTCTGGCCTGGTAAATTCAGCCAGAAGACATTACAGTGTTTGATCTTGGAGGGAGTAAAGGCCGGGAAAGAAAAGGGTGAGCCCCAGGAAATTATAAGAATGGTCTTACACTAATTAACTCAGCTTCTTCATCCACTCCCTAGTGACAGAGGGGCACGGAGAGGTGGAAATTAGGCTGCACCTTAACTGCAGTCACTGTGAGATGGACGAGTGCCATGTTGATCTTGAGACTCAAAAAGTCATTTGCTTTTGTGAGCCAGGCACAGAGTTGGCTGAGGATGGTGTGTCTTGCACAGGTAAGTAGGTGTGTGGGATACTGCTAACGTGTGGAAGAGAAAATGCATGGCCAAAGGCTGTAGTCTGTACTGTAAGATATCCTGAAAGTGCTATCTAATCTTTCTTAAACCTGGCTTCAGCTGAACCTTCTTTCCTGCTGGTATATGCTGCAGAGTTATTTTGCCTCAGCAATATCAGTGCTGAGGTCTGGGGCACTGAGCAGCAGTGCAGCTTTGCTCTACAATAAATGTTTGGCACACTGGGCAGATCTGAGCAGAGTCAAATTTTGTGCCTGTTTGTGCTGGTGCTCACAGTCTGCTCTGAAATCCTGAAAGTTTGCTCACTAAAAGAATTTTCCAGCTAAACTTAAATGCCTGCCCAGTTCTCTAAAAAACAACAACAACAACAACAAAAAGAAAACAAAACAAAAAGAAAAAAAGTTCAAGGTGAAGGAAAAAATTATTCCTGTGGATTTGGACATTTAAGGTAACAGTTCAGAAACTGTGAGAAATTCTGTGCAAGATTTCTCTGAGAAAAACTAAATACAGTGCCTGTACTTGCCTTTCTTTCAAAACAAGATGCTCAGAGCTCCAGTTCTAGGTTGGTTTCATATTCTTGTGCAGCAGTTAGAGCAGGTCACCCCAGGGGTTTGGGATCCTGCTTTCAGCTTTGTCACTGGCATGTGAAAATTGTTGTGTTTTTACCATTCCTGCCTGTAAGATGGGTAAAAAGCATGGTCATTTTGTCAAGGTGAAGTAAACCTTAATAGCGTGACCCCACATGAGGATGCAGCTTCACTACACTGTTATCAGGTTTTTCTGCCTGGATTACATGCATTTAGGAGATGATATATTGCAGTCCTCCTCCTGCTTTTGCTGTGATTTGGCATTGATAGCAGCACTTTAACCCTGACAATGTAATATTCTTTCCACCTCCCCAACCTCCTGCCCCTGTTTTTTATGGTCTTGTTTTCACACCCAGGGAGTTCACATGTTAATTCATTGATAGTGAACCATCTGTTTTAATGGCTTGATATTAATTGAGGAAAGTGAAACAATGAGGTATGAGAAGTCATAGATCCTGAGAACTGGTCATGCCAGAGGTTGCTCCTACACTATAGGAGCAGCAAATGAGTAAATGGAAGGAAGAGCAGAAAAAAATTTGACTGCAAAAAAAGTGGCTCCTGGAAGATCATTTCAAAAATATAATTCCTTCTTCTCCTCTCTGTTACAGCTGAGCCAGTGGTTCGTCTCCCTTTCTCCTTGGTCTTGTCTGTAGTGACTTCAGCATTGGTGGCTGCTTTAATTTTGGCTTTCTCAGGAATCATGATAGGTGAGTGTTTCTCTGCAAAAAATATTTTCATATGAAGGCTGGATCTGAGCCAGGGATAATTGGGCCCTGAGAGGCAAAAGGATTCAGGTTTCCAGCTACTGCTGTATTTAATGACATCTTCCCACACACATCTTAACTTCTGATTTCTGTAGTTGTTTCTAACCACAATGACAAATTCGAGGAGGCTTCAGTTACTGACTGCATCTCAAAAGAGACATTATTGTTTGTGTTGTACTGTGAAGCTGCCAGAACACAGCTGCTTCTGGTTTTGTGAGATCTGGTGCTGTTTAATACCTAAAAGCTTCTTTATTTGTGTGCCTATATACAGATTTTACCTCTAAATGTTTGACATTTAATCTTAAACTCTCACATAGGTTCCCCTTTCACAAACTGCTACGTAGTAGGGTGTGGGTATTCTTGGCATTTTTATTTGAAATTCTAAAAGGTATTTTTCACCTTTTCATGTTCTTATTTTAAACAATTGCTCACCTGCATTCCGTGTAAGCAGAATAGATTTGAATCAATGAAAAGCGGTCAGGAATTCAAACCACAGCTTTGCCACCTTTCTTTGTCCACACTGTGTTTGATCTGGGATAGAAGAAGGATGTACCTAGAGCAGGAAATTAGATTTGCACAGCTGTTTCAGTTTTAAGAATCTCAGGAGTTATCAGTTGCACACACATGGTCCTACATCTATGATTTCTGTCCTGACAGTACCTTTTTACAATGACTAAATACTTCTCAGGAGTGGAAGAGTAATCCTCTTTCCATCCAACGAGCCTATCATTTCCATCTCAGGAAAGGGTAACGATTTAAAAAATCAAAGCAAAGGCAATGAGGAGGAAAACTGAGGACAGGAAGGGTTTGTGGATAGGTCATTACATCCATCTGCCTTTGCGAGTGCATGTTTACCCCTTAAATTTTTCTCCTGAGCAACATCTGCTGGAGAAGATGCAATAACTATTACCGTCACAGTCTTTGGGCTCAATCCAGCTCCGACAGAAATCAATAGTGATTTAACCTGCTCATGATTGTCATCTTCTTTTGGAAAAAATCCTGCAATATCAGTTACTATTTCAAGGAATACCCTCAGGATGTCTTCTTTCAGGGTGTGGTTTTTAGTGACGTTGCAGAAGTATCAGTGAAGTGATGCAAGGAATATAACACTAGCATAAACTGACTCCCAATGTAGTCCTACTCTGTTGTTTAGAAACAGAGAAAATTTTGAAAAATTAGGTATTTTCTGCGTACAATGTGTTATTCTGAGGAAACAGCTTAGGCTATCCATTTTGAACAATACGATGCAATAATTCATTTCAGACTTCAGTCACTTCCATGTGATTTAGGAAAGTTGGTTATACCCCAGTTCCCTCAAGTTTCAAACTGGACTTGTATTTGGAAGGTCTGGTTAAATTAAATAGAGCAAAACTAAACATCAGAACTGTGAACTCTGAGATCTCTCCAAGTAAAATCCATTTTACTTTTTCCAGACAGTCCATGAGCAAGCCTGTTTCTTCATAAGATGTGTAAGTCAAAGGTTCCTGGATATCTTCCGATCCCATTTTCTATCTGTAGTTATTTGATGTACAGAAATATGCCAGTGTCACTGGCTGGTTTGATTCCCTGACGTCTGGCCACACCACAGTGAATCCCAGTGAGAAGTGCTGTCCCAAATCCAGTCTCTGTACGTGGTTAACTGTGTTCTCCGTGTTTAGTGTACCGCCGCAAGCACCAGGAGCTGCAGGCCATGCAGATGGAGTTGCAGAGCCCAGAATACAAACTGAGCAAGCTGCGTACCTCCACCATCATGACAGACTACAATCCCAACTACTGCTTTGCAGGAAAGACCACCTCCATTAGTGACCTTAAAGAGGTGCCTCGAAAAAACATCTCCCTCATCCGGTAAATTCATCTTTGCCTTCCCCGTCCTTCACACTGGACACCCACATACCCTGGCTCTCCCAGAGAGGTGTGAACGCACAGCTTTGTGCAGGCACATGCAAATTCTTGCACACTTTTAGGCTCATACCCCTTTTCATAAAATATAAAGCTGCAGTAGTTAGGCTCGTGTGGAGAGGACTAGACTTTGGCATTCACCTTGACCTTCTACAGGTGCAGTGTTCATCCCCTGGGATTGTGAGGAGAACTGAATAGTCATCACCAGTAATTCAGATACATCTTTTACAGGCTATGCAGTGAATGGCCCATTGCCATGAGCTGATGAAATTCTGGGGTGGCTGAGGCTTGTAGGAGGCTCTTTTAAATCTGTAATGGGATTTTTGGTAAAGACAATGACATCCTTAAGTGCAATAGCGAGGAAAGCAATGGGTTTGAAAATGCCAGACAGTACTAAAAAGGCAGGAATATAAAGCCAGCAGGATAATCACGTCTAGATGAGAACTTCTGGAAAGCTCAAAAGCGTCTCCTAAGAAAAATTTGAAAATTCAGAGTTCTTACAGTCTTTGCTCTACTGCAGGATAGTTGTGAATATGACAATACCCTGGTACCATGTAGTGTTACACAAAAAAAAAAAAAAAACAAGTGGAAGCAGGAGTCCTTGGAAAACTGGGAAGCTTAAGCTGCTAAAAAAGATGATGCTCAGAGCAGCCTATCAGTCTGCAATGTTTTGCTGTCTCTTATCTCATTCTCCCTTACCTGCACATCTTGCTGGACTGCACCCAGAAGTTTCCAGTGTACCCTGTGCTACTGCTTCCTTTGTCACTTGGACTTTGAAAGGATTTTCTGTGGCAAGCAGATAGCAGAGGATACAGCTGGGAATTGACAAGGGAAGGGAAAGTGGACTTTTTGGAAGGAGGGTGAGTTATGAGCTGTGGAGATCTGGTTTATCCCCTCAGTTTGTAATGGGTTGGTCAGGCAGAGCCAAGAATGGTGCCTCAGGCTGATACCTACAAAATGTTATTACACAAAGTGGTTGAGTCACAGGCAACACGAGTCCTCAGAGTGGTTTCACTGCCCAGACTGCTCTCTATCCTGGCAAAACTACAGACAGAGCTTATGCAACAGCAGAGCAGATTGCTCTTCCTTGTTCATACGGACAGGAGGGCAACAGCCCATGCAAAAGCAGTCCATTGGTACAGCAGAGAACAGAATCAATGCAGCTCTCAGCCCAGACCTGGCTCTAACAGGAGAGTCCATGTTGTAGCTGAGAGCTTTATTGAGAGCCTTTTACCCAGACTGAGATACAGGGATGTCTCTTAGAGGCTCGAAATACTGCTGCCCAGTGTGCAGCCCATGCAGGGTTAAGAGGGACTCAGGATTTGGGGTGCAGCCTCATCCTCTGCCACATTTCACTGTGTCATTATGACAGACCACTGATGTGAAACAGCTATTGTTGTACCAGTTGACTTAACATTAAGAGAGTGAGGACTGAATAGACAGGGATGCAAAACCTGTATCACAAGGACATGGGACATGAGCTATTGTATGACTCCTCCTATTCCTTTCTCTTTTTCTTGTAATCTTATTCAAAACAAAACTGTAAGTTTCATAATATGATCACTGCCAGAAACAATTCTTCGCACAAATTCCTAGAGCTGAGTGCTTTACAAAGCACTGTCATCACCATTTACTGGCTAAGGTACTTGCCCAGAATCACACAATAAATCAGGAGAAGTTATTTGGCTTAGAACTCAGGTCTTTTGAGAATCATTGTGCCTCCTAGTTTCTTGCTCAATGTTTTGTTTAATGGTGATGCAGAAATATCATGGGAACTGTTAATGTGTTTAGGGTGTGTAAACACCAAGACTTAAGTCTTGTCTTTATTGATCTGTTTTGGAGCACCCACCACTGAGCACTGATACCAAAGCCATAGATGAGTGCTCTCTGTTACATGCTGCAATGCCAGCAGCTCAATTTCACTGGGGACTGTTCACTTCCATGGATTACTCTCCCTTCCAGTTAAATACAATGTAGGTCCGTGAAAGATCTCACCAAGGTCTGGTCCCCTGCATATTGTCAATATCCAGTTCTCCCTGTTACACTGCCATGAAAATTGTGAGCCCATTCTGTGAGCTGTGTCCACAGTGTTATAATGTGTGTTCTCTGTAGTAAAACCTTCTTGTCTTCTCTGGTCTGTCCAGGGGTTTGGGCCACGGAGCCTTTGGTGAGGTATATGAAGGTCAGGTGACAGGGATCCCCAGCGACCCCACTCCCTTGCAGGTGGCTGTGAAAGTAAGTGACAGTGTATGAGTTATCATGATGGTTTCATGCACCTTTCACCCAAGAGCCCCAATGCATTATAACAGTGAAGATGAATGAAGCGTTGCTATGAGTACTGAAGGCCGTGGCTAGAAATGTTGCTGCTCTGGTGCAACACTTTAATCCATCACAGCAGTGGTACAGCTTGTAGCATATGGGCATGTGAGACTACTAAAAGAGGTCTGTAAATAGTAAATAGGCAAAGATTTCCCATAGAGCTAGAGTGCAGGAATGAGAACTAGATCCATCCTCTGTCCATCCTCCCCATGCTACACCTGGTTGGTAATCTGTCCAAAGCCTTGTGAGTCAGAGGCCAAAAGTCTTCACAGGGCCAAAAGCTGCTGGCGCATACATCAAAGACCCTGCAAGTAGGAGATGGCTGGTTTTCCAGGGATCTCACCACTCACTTACAGGATGGATATGCACTGGATGTGAAGCTAAATCCTAAGAGATCCTGGTAGAGTTCTCCAGGCCTTCAGCAGCCTAGCTGGCTTGTTTTTTCCTAGAGGTTACATAGCAGCAGAGTCCTGCTGCTGGTTATAGATCCCTGTCTCTCTGGAAGGTAGGAGCACTGAACTGCAGAGAACTCAGGAACTGTGATCTCATTCCTTATCCTCTATACAGCAGAGTCACATATGTTGAACACTTCCCTGTGCACTCTGGGCTATTTCCTTTGATGGGAGGAGGATGAGAGTGGCGTTGATGGGCCGGGTGTTCTGATATTTACCTTTCAACAGGCTTCACAGTCTAGTTTAGCAGTGCTGTAATGGTTAACTCAGAGTGAGGTTTCTTTTAGAGAAAGAAGGATTGCTGCAGACAGTGTTAGTGCCAGGTGTTCTGCATCTGTAAGCTGAAGTATCTTCTCCTTGTCAACCTGTTCTTTCTTTTCCAGACATTGCCAGAAGTGTGTTCAGAGCAAGATGAGCTCGACTTCCTCATGGAAGCTCTCATTATTAGGTGTGTATGAATCACACGAACACCATTTGTGTAGGCTTGCAAGGACCAACAAAATGAAGAAAAAAAGTTCCTCATAGGTGGTGTCCTCACAGCACATCTATACAGTAGATTTAGCACAAAGAGAATAGGCATTACCATCCTTTTCTGTTCTTTCTACAAATGAAGAGGCACCAAGTGATTAAAGGCTAAATTTTCAGAAGGATCCACACTGGTTTTCATTACCCAAAGTGAAAAATTTAAAGCCCAGATTTTAGAATTGAAAATAGGATTTTTTGATTTCTCTTAGAGATGAGAACGTACCTTAGGAATTTGGGTTTGACTAGTCAAAGCCAACAGATGGCATTGATTTTATGCTGCTGTCATGTCATGTGTCAGTGTCTGAATCCCAGAATCCATGAAACTACTTTCCCATCACATCTGAGAGGTGGAGAAATAAGGAAGTATTAGAGACCAGACCTCGAGAAACATCCCCTACAAGCAGATTCCCATGTCAATATGTTACTTGGAACAATGCTGGCCCAGCCGAACTTCTGCCTCTTGGATGGGGAAAACTAAGAGCAGGCTTTTCTCTGTTATCAGACATGTTCTGCTTCCTATGCCCCACAAGTCTTGATGTAGCCCAAAAAGAATGCAGAAAATAGGGAGAGGAAAAGCAGCCAAAACCCATTGCTTCCCCACCTCTCTCTGTCCCTGCACTGTGCAAACAGACACAAAATGCAGGGGTAGTGTTTTAGCTTTATCCAGTTGCCCTACCTTTGAGATTTGTTACTTTCTGGGGAAAAGAACAAAAACAAAAACCAAACCCAGAACCGAAACATTCCCTGCAGCAAAAAGGTTTGAATATTTTCTGCTATTGTGCTTTTTGGATCAAAGTTGCTCCACAACTGAGTGTCCCTGTCTCCACAGCAAGTTCAACCACCAGAATATCGTGCGGTGTATCGGGGTGAGCTTGCAGGCCCTGCCCCGCTTCATCCTGCTGGAGCTCATGGCTGGGGGAGACCTGAAATCCTTCCTGAGGGAGACACGGCCCAGACCGGTAAGGAAAGAGTAAAGTGTATTTTATTTAGAGAGCTGCTGCCACAAGGCAAACATTTAGCTATAAAAGCTGATCTACCCAGATACTCTTTCCCAGCATTTTAGATGGTCACAACATTTCAGTTGCTCTAAGACCTCTGTGGAGGCAGAAGCCAGGAGGATTGGGAACAGATGCTGCTGGAGCTGTGCAGAGCTGCCTCATCCTCGGGCTTTGCTAGATAACATTGTAGATACTACCTAAAGAAAGACCAAAATCAAAGTCTGAAAAAATAGAAGTTAACTCTTACCTTCCTCTCACCAGCTGGGGGCAGGCTGGGGAGAAGTGTTGAGCTAGTAGTGTTAAAAAAATAAATCCGTTATTTAGACTGCTGGTCGGATGCATTTCTGTGGCTATCTGTCAGTTCAAATCTGACATAGGCAAGGAGAAAATCCAGCCTGGAACTGTCAACTTAATAGCAAATATCTTTAGTCCAGAGTTTTAAAGGTTTTCCCCACTGAAATCAGCATCAATAGGAAAAGACAGTCAGCTAGAAATGTGGAAGAAATAAATTATGACTTCTAGAGAGAATTCAGTATTTCGGAAGAATCAAGTTTCTCTGAGTCCCTGGGTCAGAAAGTCACACATATATTGCTGAAGTTTAAGACCAGGACCCAGCTTCATACTTTGTCTCCAAGTTCAACAGAGGACAAAATGCTGCATTTTATCAGTACAAGAGACACAGATTTGCTCTAACAGATACCAATAAGATTCTTCCTTGAGGCATCTGGAAACAGATCAACTTTTTATTTTTTCCATGCAGTGTGGTTTTCAGACATATAAAATGGTCTGTGAGACTCACAAGCACTGCAGTCTTTAACAGGTTGCAATAAAATGGCTCCTGCCTGGATAAGGAGGCCAAACACCCAGAAAGGAAAGTCTGAAATCTGAGCAAGCAAGCTTTATAAATACAGGTTGTTTTTCTGAAGCACCTAGAGATGCTCATACAAATGGGCTGAATTTGATGGCAGGTGAATGGGGCAGTTCATGTTTTGCAACATGGGCTCCACTCTCACCCAGTGCAGTGTAAAATGGCACAAGCGAGATATGCTGGCAGGTAAGTGCTTTGTCCAAAACTGCCAGGCCAAGCTATATGTGTGAAGGGGAACGTGAAATGGGATGGGGTTTGGCTCCTTAAATTAGAGAAGCCAGCTCAGTGATGGTACAGATCTTGTGAGGAACTACCAAGAACACTGGCCCTGCACAGCAGGAATTTTTACCTACTTGCAGTAAAATGAGCCAACTGCTTTTGTAGATGAAAAGCCCTTAATCTTGACGGGATGCAGTCATGGGAGCCTTCTGATCTGAGAGGTTCTTTTCTGTTTGGCCCTACCCCAGTCATGAGTTCTTCCTTGCCAGGACTTCTGTTCCTGTCAGCAGTAGCTCTGTGCAACCCCTGTGAAAGCCCATGTCAGAAGAAGCTGATGGTTCACTCCATTGCTTACTGGGTATTTCTCTTTCTGCCTTCACAGTCGCTCCTTCCATTCCTCTTCTTTCCTTGTCTTTCCTGACCTCTTTGAGGTTATCTGAGATTGACCATAACAACTACCATGCGCAAGGCCTGTTCCCATCAGTTTGAAGATTCTCCCTGTTTTCTGCATTTAACTTGCTCCCAGGAGTGAAGCAGACCTTGGATTGATGTCTCTGTTTTCTGCTCAGTCCCATGCTTTTCACACTTCGGGAAAGCTGAGCTTCAAATGCAGATGGGTAGTTGCAAGCTAGAACTGATTCAGAAAAGCAGTTTCCATTCCCTCTTTAACAGCTGGGTGAACGTGGACAGCCTGACTCTGTGCAGACACAGATCCACATGATTTTTCTCCATTCTTATACCTTCTTTCCCCTTGCCTTGCCCTGCTTCTGCAACCATCCCATGTGGTGTCTCCCTGGCAAGAATGACAGGGTAATTCATTATCTGGCTACTGGGGCAGCTTCTGAGGGGCCAATGGCACCTGTGAGTGCTGAGAAATCAGCCTCTGGTGTGCTTTTGACTGCTGGCTCACAAACTATGAGGCAAGGAGACTATGACTGATGAGAGATGAGACGTGTGCAGGGCACTGTGCTCTGTGAAGTATGGGATCTGGCCCTGGAAGTGGATTTACCCTCTGCATACACTCGAGGTATGACAGTCTCTGTACATAACGCCTGTGGCTCAGTGCTACTGGATGTATCTTTGCACTGCTCTTAATGAACCCTGAGCTGCTTTGTCCCTCCTATTGCTCACTCAGGGAAGACAGGCAGAAGGTAGGCATAGCAGGCACGATGTCCAGCTTTTCAGGCCCATTAAAGGAAGGGAAAGGCAAGGGACAGTGCAGAGTAAAGAGGCTTTGATGAGCTTTGCTGCCAAAAGGAATTAACTGAACACACAAGCCCTGTCTGACTGACTGGGTGGCAGGTGTGCACTGCTTACTCTGCAGTAAGCACCATGTGAATTACTGCCTTTCCCTTTATTTTCTTCCCACTTCCGTCTTTTCCAGCTAATTTCTTTTACTACCTTGTCTTTCCCACCTACTTTTGCTCTCAGCCTAATTACAAAAAAGAGATTTACGTGTTCAGTCTCTACCGTCATCCCCCAGTTGCTCTTTGCACTGCCTTGCCAGTAACACCAAATTCATTTGCTAGTTTTGGATAGACTTAATAGAGGTGTGAAAGACATTAACTTGGCACTAATTCCAAGGCTTATGGAAAAAGAAAGCACCATGCTAGAGAGACCACCAATTGCCACTGGCTGGCTACGATGTGTGTGACTTGGAGCAAGACACATGCAGCATGCTGCCATGCACTTAGCCATGAAAAGCAGGAAAGGGAACAGAGGGAATGGTGAAGGAGAAGGTGAATGAAGCAAAGGGGGGACTTAAGGCATTGCAAGGGACATGAAATGGAAAGCCAAAGCAACTGCAGGAGGTATCAGAACATGGGATCCAGCTTAATGAGAGATGGAGATGCTGCCAGCACTGTTGCATGTTGTTCATCTGTGTTCTTCATGTAAACAACGCAGTTTCAGTTCAGCCAACATGAAATTATTTTTCTGGACTCTAAGCAAGAATGATCATATCTCTGTCCATCATCACTGATACAATACCAGTGATTCTTGTGGAATATGTCTATTTATGCCAGCTAGGTCCACTCCATAAGGTTCAGATTCATAATTCCCCATGAGTCCATGCTTTATAGCCCTGAAGGATTTTTTCTCTTCCATTTCTAATAGAGTTTCACATCTATTACAGGATTACCTCTTCCCCCTCATCTGCAGAGAGGCAACCTGGTAGATTCAGAGACGCCTGGAATCGGAGCCATTGCTCAGTGTGAGCACTGCAGAATTGTCCATTCTGGGTGGTTCAGTGCTGATCTTTCTCACACACAGCACAGCAATCAAAGCACAGCTCTGGGAGAGAAATCATATATGGATAAATGATTCCCCTCCTTTGTGCTGTGCAGCCTGTTGCACAGAGCAGTGATTACACTGAACAATACACAGAATTTCATTCACCTTTAGCAAGATTCAGCCTCACCTGGGAGGTGTCACACCAGTGCTTCCAGCATGCCCACTGCCCTGAGCAGCGGAGCATTGCAGCTGGCATCATCCATTCATCTGCGGAGCAAAAGCCGTAAAGCGAATCCTTTGGTGTGCCTCAAGGCTGCCCCCTTGCAAAATGAATCCCAAACCTCCATTTTTCAAACAAATTACATGGCTAAATTGTCCTTGGCTGGGCAGTCACATCTGTTTTAGGATTGTATTTAGCCAAATAAAAGGTGGAAGGAATTCATCCAAGAAGGGAAAGGAAAGCAAAAAAAAAAAAAGGGGGGGGGAAAGAGAAAAAAGCTATGCAGTTCAAATCAGCTTGCGGCTTCAGCCTACTGACTGCTTTGCAGTATAGCTTGAGTCTGAAATCGATTGTAGGGTAAAGATTGGGCTTTTTACTCAGTTTTCACTTCAGGTTTCTGACCGTTGCTCAGAAGAGCAGGGAACGGGTAGATTGAGATATTAATTTCCCCTTGGTTATGCCCTGCAAGGGAAAAAGAAGATGTGTGCGTTCTTTCTTACTGTAGCCATCTTGTGTAGCTGGTGAGTCACTTTAACTCACAGAGGTAAAAGATTATTCCCCTTTCCCCATAAAATGGAGGGGAAAGAGCTGCTTTATGTTTGCAGAAAATAGTTATTCTGTAAAGAGGAAGGCTTAAGGGGAGATGCAGTCCAGTGTTTTAAAGAATCAGTTAAGTATATATATGCAATGAACTATACTGTGTAAATAATAAAATACAGGCAGGTGGTACAAGATCACGTTTGGTTTATGGCCCTGCATTGATCAAAACAGTTTTTGTTCACACAGAGATGCAGCATTTTTCAATTATTTCATTTGTCAAGTATTGAGGCCAGGTTTTTTTCTAATATCGTCAGCGGACATAAAGATTTTTTTTTTAGTTTTACCATCCAATGACCACTGTTTAACTACTGGCTGCTGCAGAGCCTGGACTTATTTCCAGTCCCAGTTTGCAGTGGTGTAGATCAGGTGGGATGGCCCACACAGCACCACATCCATCTGGAGACACGTTTCATTACAACAGACAGGTTGGAGAGCCAGCAGTCCCTGTCACTGGAGAAGCTGTGCTGGTTTGTACACTGGTGTGAGAGCCCCAAGGGCAGGTGTGCCTTTTGGGGACTGGGCAGCATGGCTGATGTCATAAGAGAGAGCAAAGGAGTGTGATAAGCTTGTTTGGTCCAATAACTAAGGTTGATAAACACTTAGCTATCAAATGGTTGTTGTGGCATGAGCAGTCACTGCCACCCAGTTGTTTCTCATCACTCCTCTGGCAGCAGCATTTTTCTCCTCCCCCACAGGACTGGCCACAGGGATCACTGATTCTCACCGAAGGAATCAGTGATTCCCACCTCAGGCATCACTGATTCCTTCCTCGGGGCAGCAGGAATGGTTTGGCTTCAGGGGCTGAAAAGCACTGGTGGGAATCCTGCCCTTTCCACTAAAGCATCTGGCTCCTCCTGGCAAGGGCTGTGGACTTCATCAGAGGGGCAGGAACAAGGAGTTGGCAGCCTTTAGTCTTCCATAGCCATTGGCTACACAAAACTGTGTCAGTGCTCCAAGGGGCAAGATAAAACCTACACAGATGTGGAGGAGGGAAAGAGCAAATGTGACTCATGCCATTATACAAAATGTCATTCTCGTGGTTCAAGGTGACTTTAGAGAGGAGCTGGCAATAATACAAAGCAACTCAGTGAAGAACAGTTCAGGCTACAGATCTCAAATATCATGCTGAAAATTCAGAAGAATCTGCCATGAGAACTGAGGGAAATTCTTACAGGGGCATCCCAATGGAGCTGGAAAGTCGGATCCAGCTGATTCTGTCTGTTCCGATTCTGTCTCTGGGATCTGTATGACATTGTGTCTGCACATCCTTTCCATAGTTCATGGGCATGAACTCTCTCTTGTGCATTTTCCTAATCCCTCTGTGTATTAACATCAGAGGTACGTCACTTGCTGGAGAGCTCCCAGCGCCGTATCAGCGACGACTCACACCACGTTCCTGCTTTTAACCCATGTGTGTCCCTTGTCTTTTGGTAGAATCAACCCTCCTCCCTTTCCATGCTGGATTTGCTCCATGTGGCCCGTGACATTGCTTGTGGGTGTCAGTACCTGGAGGAGAACCACTTCATTCACAGGTAGGTGAGCACAGCCTGGGCAGGACTTGCTGAGAGGCCAGCACGGGCTCGTAATGCCCTGCTCCCTATGTTTATGTCCTGCTGCACTCTAGTGGCTGGATGCCCTTAAACAAGGTAGACAGAATCACAGAAGCAATAAAGAGAGGAGCTGCTGTAAATCAGGCTGGCACAGGTCTGTAGTTTTGCCAAAGATCCTGAGCCCTGTCTCAGGGCTTGCACTTGTGCAGCCTGTTTGGCTACTCTGCAAATGGACACAATCTTGTGACAGAAGTCTTTAAAGCTCTTCCTGTCATGAATTTTATTTAGTGCCGTTCTGCTCATTTTGGAAGGCTTTTCCTCTCCCTCTCAAAGAACACCTGTACAAGCACAGCCAGAAGGGCAACATCTGGTGACCATTGCTCCTGCAAAACAGAAAGGTGTTTGGCAAGCATCTAAAATCCTGCCTGTCGAGTAGAGATGAGTAGAGAGGTGGCAGTTTACAGTTCTGAGAGATGCCCACAAGTTGTGGCATTGTGTTATTCAGACCTCAAGGTTTACTCCAGCCCAGCAGAGGTGGAGCTTGGAGCTTTACCTGCACACACAGATTCAGGCCCACAGCTTCAGCATTCAGAGCCACACCTGCACATTGTTGTTCTACCTGTCTCTGACAGTACAACAGCCTTTTGACAACACTTGAACAAGCACAGTGGGAACAGATCAGTGCATCACTCCCCAGACAGCTTCATGTTGGGACTAGTACATTGCTGAAATCTTCTTGCACTCCTTAGAGACATAGCTCCCGGGGTGAAGGGAGGCTCACAGGATGCCCACCCCTTCCACTGGAAGATGTTATGTGAAGTTTAAAGAGAAAATGTTAAAGAACAAAACTGTTCCTGCTCTGGGGATAGATTGGAACTGGGGACATTGCAGGTATCCATAAACACTGACTTTTCTGGCTGTTCTCAGTTCTCTGCAGCTCAGGAAAGTAGGTACTATTTTTTGTTTTCTTTTTGACTTGCAAAACTGTCAAATGATTAAGTGGTTCTTCTCTTTCTGTTTCTTCCCTTTCCTTTTAGGGATATTGCTGCCAGGAACTGCCTCCTTACCTGTCGAGGGCCTGGGAGAGTGGCTAAGATTGGAGACTTTGGAATGGCCCGGGATATATACAGGTAGCAGAGCCAAGCCCAGGGTACCTGCAAGTGGAAGTTCACTGAAATGAGAGAGGAGCAGTGTTTGCGCAGGCTCTTGTGCTGCTCTGTGTAACTCTAGTGAGCCAGGAGTGGAGAGATTCCACCCTGGTGAACTCCAGCTGGTACCTTTCTGGTGTTTGCCTTAAACTGTTCTGGAGACTTTTCCCACTCCTGACAGCTTTCTCCTGGGCAGTGAAGTCTAATGGTCATGGAAGGTGCTTTTCCTCCCTCTTAGACTCTGTCCTCAGTTTCCTTTCTTTCCTTTATGTTCTCCACACTGAATGGCATTGATGTGCCCTTTTTTTTGTGATCCCAGATCATTCTGAGTTTAATCTCTCTCCTTGATGCTACCCCTGCACCTTTGGTTTGGTGTCATCAGTAAATCTCCTCAATTTACTGCAGCTAAAGGAGGAAAGTGCAGAAGAAGGTCAGGAAAATGTAATCACCCAAACTGGAATTCAGCCAGGACATGGGGTTAACTACCTCTGCTCTTGCAAGAAGTGCCAGAAAATCTTTAATGACCATAAGCAGTCAGGGCTGCAGTTTGATGTCTCCTCCTCCATAGAGCACCTCTAGAAGTGCAGCTCCATATCCTGCTGTGCTGAGGAATTGATTTGCCCTGACTCGGAAGAAGGAATGCCTTGTGCTCAGTCACCCACACTGTTTATTCCAGTGCCTTGTCTTTTTTTTTTCCTGCTTGGGGATTCTCCTGTGCAATTACTAAGCCAGGCTTGGCTCTGCTTAGCTTGAGATCTGACAGTATCACAGCCTGAGGGGATGCAAACAGAGTGCTACCTTCAAAAACCCAAGCGTATCAGAGCTGCTTGGGTTTTTTCCCTCCACAAAGAGCCCCCATGTTGCCCCAGTGTCAGCTGGGGCTCTGCTGGGACGAAGTAGCATCTGTCACCCTCACACGATCAGCAGAAGCAACTGCCAAGATGAACACTTTGGTGCTGAGCTTTCAAAGGTGCCTTTGAAGTCTGCATGTTTCTTTGTCCAGGAATATCCTCTGGATGCTCAGGCTGTGCAGTTGTGATCACTGATGCCAGCTCGCATGAGCAGCCTCCTGAAACTGCCAGAATGGGATTTGGGGCTTGCAGGTTTTGTTTTAAGTGACAGTGACTCTAAAGGTAATTCCTGTCTCAGGAACATTTTTGTGCTACTGTCCCAGCTCTAATGGCATCCTCCTCAACAAGCTCCTTGTTCTTACAAAGGGGTTTGGATTTTACTCTCAGCGCTTTAGACTGGGTATATATAGGAGAGGTTTGGTTTATTTTTGGTGGGGCTGCTCAAGATGACCATGTGTGAGATGAGGTGAGGAGATCTTGCTGTGGTTGAAAAGGGCAGGAGGAGGCTCTGCCAGCAGCAGTTACTGTGTTAGTAATTCCCTAGGAGGATGAGGAGAACTGGTTCACCAGATCAGGCCTGAAGTGATGTAGATTAAAAAGCACTTCCATGGTTTGCTCTTTTCCACTACATCTATGAGAAGAAACAGGTCATTTCAGCACTTGGATTGTTCCACCTAAACTAGTCTCTCCTCTGGCTCATAATTTTAATATTTGTAATTATACAAATCCCATATTAATGGCATTTTCTGAATTCTTGGCTGACTTTTTTGTTTTGTTTGTTCTTTGCAGAGCCAGCTACTATCGTAAGGGTGGGTGTGCAATGTTGCCTGTCAAATGGATGCCTCCTGAGGCTTTCATGGAAGGGATATTTACATCAAAAACAGACACATGGTGCGCTTCCTTTCCTCTGTTCGGTCTGTCTGTGTTGTAACCTCATTTGTAAACTGTGAATATTTTGTAAAAAACAAGCGTTCACTTCTCACATACTCAAAAGGCAAGCTGGGTCTTTCAGAACCAGTAGTGGTAGAGGAGATAAGGGAACAGAAGGGTAAGACCTGTGCAGAGGTGGGTGCTGCAGGGCAGGTGAGGGGCAGGGAAAGGGTATCAAAGCAGATGCAGGTGCTGCTCCAGGGAGGAAAGCATTGCTCCCACACTGAGGAAAGCAGCACAGGAGGCTGCAGGCAGGATCCATCCTGCCAGTTGGGGAGAAGGGTGTCGTACATGGTGGGTTTTGCCTTTCTCCTGGCCCACAGCAGCACTGGGAGCTCCTGAGTGGCCAGAGGTGGGGAGGAAAATCGGGTGAGCAGGAGGCAAGAGCTCGGGGCATGTGTGGAGGGGAAGGGGCTGGTGGCCAGGACACAGCTCCTGAGCAAGCCCCAGCAGAGGAGTGAGGTCCACACTCTTGTACTGCTGAGCTCTGCCTGTCTCAGCACCAAGCAGAGGAGTTTC
This sequence comes from Pachycephala philippinensis, assembly GCA_013397055.1. Classification (NCBI taxonomy): domain Eukaryota; kingdom Metazoa; phylum Chordata; class Aves; order Passeriformes; genus Pachycephala; species Pachycephala philippinensis. The sequence continues at coordinate 370,095 of VWZT01005113.1, forward strand.
CCATTGCTGCACATCTCTCTCTACAGTTTTAACTGATGCCTTACGTTTTAGCTTTTATATTCTTCAAATTCTGTATTCCTAGTGTGTAACTCTGCAGTGTCCTGTAGCCTGTGAGCTGCTGCTCTCTCATGCTAAGACAGACATAACAAAGCCTCTCCAGGCTGCTCTCCAAGGACACCCAGCCTGTCCTAGGCCCAAAATGTGTAAACCAGCATCTTGAGAAGGGGGGCAAGCTGAGGGGAAATGACATCATTAGCTAAAGTTTAATTGGTGAAATTGGGTTGATATGCAAATGGACCAAACCTATAAAAGTGTGAAGAACTCATGACTTGGGGTCCATCTTGGGTGTAGCCTTTGGCCTGCCCAGGGTGTGCCTCTGAAGGCCTTTCAAATAAATATCCACCTTTATTCCCTTACTCCTGTCTAGTCTCTGTTTCTAGGTTGGCCTCTTTAGGCATCATAACCAATGAAGTTGTGGTTTCCAAGCCACTGAGCAGGTGAATGCTTTGGAGAGGGTCCTGTCTCAGCTACCGTCCCCGGGGCTTTGCAGGCCACAGCACCCAGGCCCAGGGCTGTGTTTGCTGGGGAGTGTTTTTATTGTACCCTGAGTGACAGGTGGGGCCTGTGGGCCTCAGAGCATCAGTGGGGCTTCACTGGCATGTTATTTCATGCAGGGCACCTATTCAGAGGAAAAGTTTGCCATAACTCCTGTCTCCAGCAGTGGTCAGTGTCTCAGGAAAGGAGAACCTGACTTTCACTTTTGTTACCTCCAGTTGAGCAGTGCTGAGAACAAGGGCAAAGCAACCATATTTACCTACCTACATCACAGGCTTCACCCACTTAACAGTCATTTACCAGTATTTGTTAAAAGTTTCAAAGTTCACTGTTACAACTGTGTAGCTTATTTATGTCTGAATCCTACAGCAGGATTTCCACCAGCTGCCTGATCAAAGGCTGCAAAGAGCAATGCTGATGGTACTGAGCCTAAGGGCATTGCCCACTGGTGATGGTCATTCCAGTATCCCTCACTTTATTTTCCTTTGCTTCTGTACTCAGGTCCTTTGGCGTATTGCTGTGGGAGATATTCTCTTTGGGATACATGCCCTACCCCAGCAAAAGCAACCAGGAGGTTCTGGAGTTTGTCACCAATGGAGGAAGGATGGATCCACCTAAAAACTGCCCTGGCCCTGTGTATGAGATTTTAACTTTCATATATTCATGCAACTAAGTTTCTGTTTCAAATGCTTTTTTCTCTAGTCAAAAGTGAATGACTTTTAAGATTGACATAATCATGGCTAATCTGCTTTATTAAACTTTAGAGCCAGTGATTTATCTAATATTTAATTTTTCTGTTGTTTTGGAGAATAATTCAGGGCCCATTTGAGAAGTCCTGGCCACTTGTTTGGTCAAAGATGACACAATATTTCTGTATCTTAGGTTAGCTGTGAAACTTCAGTGCATCAGACTGTTCTCAGGCAGGGAGAACTGGGCTCCTCTATCTGTAGCCCTGCCTACCTTTAGTGTATTGTCCAAGGGATTTCAGGTGGATGAGTTATTTCGCTGAAAGACTGTGGATGTCACCTCACTGATGGTCACATTCCAATGGTTACCAGTGCATCAGTTGTCCAATTCCAGGGAAGGCAGAGAACTCTCATTTGTTAGAAGCAAGAGTGGTGATGAATGTTTATGGTTCCTAAGCTGACATGAGTAGTTGTCACGTCCCAGGGGATCTGCTGTTCATGAACATCTCCTGTTCTGCCCTTCTAGCTACCGCATTATGACCCAGTGTTGGCAGCACCAGCCTGAAGACCGGCCAAACTTTGCCATAATCCTGGAGAGGATTGAGTACTGCACTCAGGTATCCGTGTTCGTTCGCCTTGGATGAGAGGGGTGGAGAGAGTTCTTCTTGAGGAGCTGTGTAGACAAACCAGGGCATGAGATGAAGAGACAGCACTGCAGTGCTGCAGTCAGCAGTCCTGGGAGACTGATGTCAGCCTGGGACCCCTGGCTGGGATATTTACCTCGTCAGGTGCTTGATCCTTCTTGTCTTTCACTGCTGAAAGGCACAGGCTTACACAGGCTTACACAGCTTTACAAAGAGCACACCTGTAGCTCTGCTTCTGCTTATAAAGCACAGATTCCAACAAGCAAAAGACAGGCAAGCACCTGCACTGCTTTCACGTGCTGCATCCCAGCCACTCCATCCCAGTGTTTACCCTTAAGGCATAGTCAGCACTGAACAGAAATTGTCCCAGCTCAGAGCACCCTTTGCAGGTGGTTTCAGCAGCTTTTGGCAATTTTTTGAGTCTGACAGCACTGGAGAAGGCAAGTGGATATGGCCAGGCTAAAGGAGTGGTGATTCTTACGCTGGGCAAGAGGGAAAAGATGTGGCTGGCTTTTTAGGCCAAAACCTCATTTACTTATTTTTTACCACCAGTCTAGCTTGTGAGGAGCAGAGCAGTTTGGAAAATGTTCTCCTCCCTGCATCAGTGCAGGCTCCTTTTATGATCTCACTGTGGTCTGCCTCAATCAGTTTGCTTTCTCTTGCTGTTTGGGAAGCTTGATCTGTTTTTTATGCATGTTTGGATCCTGAGATTGGGAGGCATATTTTCCTGCTATCTGTAGCTTGCCATGGCATCTAGCAATAAGTAAAGGTTGCCAAGATCACTGCATTTTCTCTCAGTTTAATTTTCAAAACTGCTTAAATAGCTCAGAACCGCAGTCCCTATGGATTCGGGCTTCAGGGGGTCTGCCAGTATTGTCTTCTCTCTGCATTCCCATTCCTCCCTTGTTGTGTGGAGGCAATACTTTCACGGCTCCAGCTTTCTCAATATTATCTCAGAGTGTTATGAACTCCGAGATGATATAGATTCCAAAAAACATTCCCACAGGAAATTTCGCTGGACATAAAAAATGCTTTTCATTGGTTTTGTGCCTCTGCTGTTCTACAGTGAGTTTAAGGGTTACTTTTTTTGAAGAGTTGGATTTTAGGGATATCCCGTTGCATCTCACACCTAACTGCACTTAGTCTGCATCCTCTCTTCGTGGAATGTGGGCTCTGGGTGGTGGGATGTGTTGAGGTGATAGCATGACAGCTGCCAGATGTGTCCTTCCATGTGTGATGGCTGCAGACTTTGAGAAACTCCCGTTGTTCCCTCCGGCAGGATCCCGACGTCATCAACACCACCTTGCCGGTAGAATACGGCCCATCGGCTGAGGAGGAGGAGAAGGTGGCCATGCGCCCCGACGATCCAGAAGGAATTCCTCCTCTCTTGGTCTCAACACACCAGGACAGAAAGGATGATAAACAAACCGTGCCATCTCCACCACCCCTGCCGTCAGCCATCACCGCTGGAAAATCTCTAGGGAAAGTGGGAGCCTTGGAACAGCCAGGGCCGGGAAAGGTGCAGTCAGCCGCAGGGGGGGGACACATCAACATGGCCTATGCCCAGTCCAATACCCCTTCCGAGCTGCACAAAAGCCGGGGCTCCAGGAACAAGCCCACCAACCTCTGGAACCCAACCTATGGTTCCTGGTTTGCAGAGAAGCAGGCCAGCAAAAACAGTTCTCTGCTGGAGAAGGAGAGGCCCGAGAGGGAGAATTTGGGACAGGAAGGAAACTGTACTGTGGGGCCCAACATTGTGACTGGCAGACTGCCAGGCTCCTCCCTGCTCTTAGAGCCATCTTCCCTAACTGCAAGTGTTAAAGAAGTGCCTCTCTTTAGGCTCCGCCACTTCCCCTGTGGGAATGTCAACTACGGATACCAACAGCAGGGCTTACCCTTGGAAAACTCCACACCACCTTGCGCTAGCAGTTACGAGGACCCCGTCCTTAGAAACAAGAGCCACATAACCCAGCAGGGGCCCTGAGAGCCCTCGACCCTCTCTTGACTTTTCCCCCTGTGGCCCCCGAGCCTTGAAGAGATGTCCTGTTACCCAACACACCACGAGCAAGGGATCTGACAGCATCACCTCCTATTTTGTGCAAACTTGCTCCAAAAGTGCCACCCTTGACGCTGTAACTTCTACTGTAACTTCTACTAACCCGAGAGGCTTCAAACCACCGGAGCCCCAGTAGAGTCAAAGGAACGAGGGGGAGGGAGGATGCAGGGAACTGTTGTTAACTGCAAGGCCCAGCTGCTGTTGCATCAACTCATCCGCATGGTTGTCGTCATGCCCTTCCTGTGAGCTTTTCCCAGTTGTGCGTCCTCTGCTTCCGTGTCAAGCTGCAGCTCACTGCCACGAGTGTTTCATGTCTGGGCTTTTCCATGCCAAACTTGTCGTTGCTGTGGAAGACTTGGAGGTGTCCTGCTGCTGGCAGAGCTTGTAGCGGGTTTGGGAAGAGCGTCCTCTATCCAAACCAAAAGAAAAAATACGACAGCGCTGAATGATGATATGATGGCACATTCTCAAGTCTTGTTCCAGCTACAATCCAGTCTTCGAAAGTCCTTGAATGCACAGTGTTATAGGGGTGCTGGCAGGGCAATGGAAAGACCCTGGTCACACTGCATCACTTGAAGGGGAGAGGAGAGGAAGCAGAGGATGGGTGTAGATGCTATGAGGCATTCGGGAGCAGGCATTGTATGGCTGGGGTTTTCTTTGGTTTGTTTTTGTTTACCTATGCTTAAGCACCAGAACTGAGTAAAGCCCTTTAAAATTCCTTCTGTCCTACAAAAGTAGGAATGCCCTTCATCAGGAACTTGTGAGTGCCAAGTGGAATCAAGGTGAAGCTTTAAAGGACCATGGTCATGAGAGAGACATTCACTGTGCCCTGAAAATGGACAGCCACCAGCATACCTTGAAGGTTTGGAATAGCCTTTGACATACCCTGTACGAACAACACCATAAAGGCAGAAGACTACACAGTGCCACCATCTGGAAGCCAGATACTGTCTGTTTTTAAAGGGTTTAGAGCCCTTGTTCCTTCAACAAAATACGTGTATGATAGTGGTTTAAGGACAAACACTCCATTGACTCACTTTGTACACCCCGTGCATGAAAAATATTCCAGTTGAGTGTATTGTCAAAACATAGATGTAGGAAATAATTCATGTGTAAAGATGTGCATTAGTAACTTCAGCTTAGGGTTGGGAGGAGCTGTTTTAGCATGAACGCTACCCAAAAAAGGGGTGCTTATTTCCAAAGAAATGGGAGTACTGGAGCATCAGCAAAGGAGTGGGAAGGTGTTCTTCAGCCTGAGACTCTCCGTTTCAGTGAAGTGACCCTGAGTCTGGCCCTGGATCCAAACACTGAGGTAAGCTTCCTGTCTTCATAAGGGAACAAACCAGAATCCCTGGATGCATACTCCTAAACTTTGGGATGTGCAGATTGAAATCAGAGGGCTTGGCTTGGGCCACCCCCGCCTTGTAAAAAACACATTGCAGGAGGACGAGTAGTGTGCTCGCCTAATCTGCCCTTTTGATGCATCCGATGCACAGAATTAAATCTTTTTTTATGACCAAAGCCAAAAGCAGGTGTGGTGGCTGGCTAACAGGCTGTGCTCGTGTGTTGGGAAGCTTGGGTCAGGGGCTGCTCTGAATTTTATGTTTATCTGCTAGAGATCCATCCCAGTGCTGCTCCATGGGTTAGGGGGGATAACAAGGGTTGCACTTACAGGCTTCTTTAGGTTGAGCTAAGAGGGTATTTGTCATCTCCGAGGTTATTAGGCTTGCAGCTCTTGCTGTGAAATAGCCACTGGGGAGGGATTCTGTCTGGCTTAGGACTGTGTTAGTGTCACACCAGTCTCTCTCTCTCTAGCTCAGTAAACTCAGTGGGGCAGTTTCTCAGGAAAGCTGATTAATTCAGGAGGCAAGCACTATCTGAACAATTTATTACACTAGTACATTATTCACATATAATAGCAATTTTCATTTAAGTATTCCAGCTTTCTCATTTTCAGAAGAGCTGAAGCTCCTCATTGTTTTCTTTAGCTTTTCTTTGCAAAGGAGCTCACTCTGAGTTTTTGCTGCCTTACAAAGTTACTGAGGGCAGAAGCTGACCTGTTTACTGATGAGTGTTTTCAAAAGAATGCACAAGAACAAAAAGTTGCTAAGTTAATGATCTTTGACTAGCTGAAATTAATTCTTGGATCTGGGGCAGCAGCTTCAATGCTGCACAAATGCAGATAAGCTGCCAGGTTATGATGTTAAGGGTGGCATTTCTAAAGAAACTTAAAAAGCACAAGCAGCAAGGGATGATTTAAAGTCTGTAGGTGTGAAAAGTAGGCTCTCCCAGCCATGGTGAGAGTGTGGTTACTGCTCTGGGCTTGTGCTGTGCAGTTATTTTGTCATAGAATTTCTACTAAAATACTCGTACAGAATGGAAGTTGTAAAAAAAATGAAGGAGCTAAACACATTCCTGCTTTTTACTTATGGAATATGTCAAGAAATAATTCTGATCAGGGGAAATGGTGAATTACTACTGAAATTCTCCAGTCTGCTGAGTACAGTGCATTGAGACAAATACTGTTCAGCACTGGCAGTTGCTTTTAAATAAGCTTCCCTCTAGTGTCTCCAGTGCAAAATGCTTTGTTGTGGGTTCTTAAGTGGTTTGGATTTTTTGGTTGGTTGGGTTTTTGGGGTTTGTTCATATTATTGGGGTTGTTTTTAATGTCTCCCTCTTGGAATTCAGAAATCCAGTTTGGGCTTATTTTTAATGTTAAAACCACACTATCTCTGAGCTCTTCCACAGCAAGAACTTAGTTTGGTACCTCTGTGTGCTGTCCAAGCACAGTACTCCAGGTTGCAAAAATTATTCTGTAAATACTGGTGCTAATCAAATCTTCTCACTTAGAAACAAGGGCTGGAGCATTTGCCTGCCCTCTTTCTTAGGAAACAAAGACTACTATTAATTTCTTGGACCAAAGGGTGCTCTGTTGTTTGTGTGCAGGCTGCAGTTGCCATGAGCATTCTGTCCAGCCATGAACCAGAAACTTTTAATTTCTGTGTCTAGGATGATTCACCTGTTCAGCACTCAGAGCTGCAGGGACCAGAAAGGATTTAAGTCACCATGGGCTCACCAGACCAAAGCACTCTGTAAATCCCAGATTCCTCTATCAAACCCCTCTGTGCTAGGAGAAAAACAAATTCGAGTTATTTTAACCCTTTTACCCATTTTTGTCTATGACTTATTTTTTAAATTATAGTTTATTGACACAATGTATGTTTTTTAAGGAACTTTTAAAAAACTATTTTTTGTGATTGTTAATCTTTTTCGTTGGTAATAATGATGTTCTGATTTATGTCTTCCTCATTCTACAGTGGAAAAGCGGGAAGCAGTATGATCTACAGAATGTAAAGCACAACTGGGAAAAACCCTGTGCTACCCCTCTTATGCTGTGAAAATGGCTTATTTCCATGTGGATGTTACCTGGTTTCCTATAGAAGATAAGTAGTTTCTGATTCCATGAGCTGCTGGAGGTAAACTGGGTTCGGATGCCTGTCTCTCTGCCGTTCCAGTTGTCCCGTCATCTCCCCTTTTTGCCACTGAACCTTGTTTCTCCACCACGTGCCTGGGAATGAAGCGAGGGCAGGAGCGGGGGTGGTTCTGCTTCCCCGAGGCGCAGTGAGGGATGGGGGTGGGATCGGGGCTCGGCCACAGCGGGAGGAGGTGCAGGGAGCAGGGCTGGGAAGCTCCAGGGCTGCTCACCCAGCGGTGTCGGAGCGGGGATGCTGCAGCTTCCCTGCCCGGGCTCCGCGGGAGCACGGCACAAGAGGGAGGGCAGGAACGGGGAAGGGCGGGCGCCACTTCGCATACCTGCTCCTGATACTGCGCCTGTCTTCTGGGGGATGAGAACCTTGACGTGGGAATAGCATAAAACAGCCTTCCACAGCAGCACAGACATCGCCGTCCGTCTGTCCCAGAGCTCAGCCCATCACGGGGAAACGTCCCAAGTGTCCGCATCTGGCTTCTTTTAGTACCGAGCTTCATTCTAGGAGTGTCTGTCTCATGTACAGCCGTTTATGCAACATTGTTTATAAAGGAAGGGCCTGTGCACTTCAGGGATACTATGAAGAAAAATACTAATATATGGTCATTGAGTATTTTGTATTGAATAGTGTATTTGTATTGTAAACAAGTGTAGTGAACCACAAGGCATGAAGACAAATAAAGTGACAGTAGCTGGCTTTCTCCGTGTTGGGCTGTGCAGTGATTGGATCAACGTCAGAGGGAGGTCTCTGGACATCCCTTTATACTTGGCAAAGTTGCAGCAGTATTGAGGTGATGAGCACCCAAAGGAGCAGTCTGGTGGTACCTCGAGCCACCTTTTGGGCTCGCAGCAGCTGTTCCAGACTTCTTTGCATTGCAAATGTTATCCACCAAGTTTCTTACAGGGAAAGGTGCCATTCCTTCTGTCACAAACCACCAAGGCTGGCTTTTACCCGCAGCAAACTGGCCAGTATAAAAAGAGAACAAAGGACAGGGTTGAAGAGAGCATTTGGGTGATTTCCAAAATGTGTATTTCTAACTAAGAGAGCCTTTGAGTCTGGACTGTGGGTAGGTCTATCTATAAGCTGTATTTTAATGCAGTGGAGTGACAGTACTGAATCTTGTGACAATTCTAGGAAGAATCAGCTCCTGCCCTGAAACACTTTTTATCCCCTCCCTGTATCACTCCTATGGCCCAGGTAGCTGGAAGCTGCATTCTCAATAAATGGTCCTTGAAATTAGGACTGCCTTACTATAAACTTCCTCCTTCACATGCTCATTCTACTGCAGGATCATGCTGTAGTTTGGTTAACGAGACTTTTCCAGGAGTTAACCTCTCCCCTCCCTCCATTTCCCCCACACTTGGTTCTTTCCCCATCTTAACTCAAAGAGGAGCTCTCCTTTGCTCTTCCAGGAACGGGGCTGGTCAGCAGCCAGCCACCTCAGCCTGGTTTGGATCTGGCACTGGCTGGAAATCTCTGCTCTAATTCCCCTTTCTTCCAGAGTTGCCTGTCTGCAGCCAGGCAGGGAAAAGGATGCAGGTGTGTACTCTGCTATGTGGCTTTCAGGGACAGTTCCAGTTTCCACCTGAACTTGACAAAGCTTCTGCAGACTCTGAACTCTGAACAAGCCATGACAGAAATGCTGGATTTGCCACCTCTCCCAGGTAACAGAGCTAATTTGTCAGAGGAACTAGGCTATGTCTTGCAGAGCTCCAGAGCCAGTCTGGATCTGTGCCTCAGATGTTGCTGACCAGCAGCATTCTGAAAGCGCAGGCTCCCTGCCCAGAAAAGCATTACTGTCAGCACCTGCAAAACAGTCACTGAGTCCAGCTGAGCTGAGCTCCCTAGAAATTAATTCCCCATCCTCAGACACCTCAAGAAAGTTCTCATCCTCCTGTCACACGCTCCTGTGGTCTCTCCTTTCCAGCCAGTGTTCCAGAAAACTTGGAAGATTTAATTCCTAAGAGCACTGAGGAAGGACATTTTCTTTAACTGGACCTGAGACATGGACTGGCCTCAGAGTCTGCACAGACAGCACAGAATTGCTGGGGACCATCTGTTTATTTATTTATAAACTACAGATAATGTTTTATTGATGTAGTTTAGTGAGACTTTGAGGATCATTTGGCTTTTTTTCTAACCAGTCAGGGGGCTGTGACAGTACAGTCCTCTGCACAGCACCTCATTTCAAACTTCACTGCCACTTATTTTCAGAATTTTTTTTATGACAGTGCCCTCCTGCAAGAGTTGGAGAAAAGGATTATGGCAATTTACCTTGGATTTAGGGAGGCACAAATCCCTTCCCATCCCCACCTTGAAGAGAGCCATCAGTAATCCTTTCTGGAATGGACTGATTTATTTCTGTTTCAGACAGCATAAATTTACAGTGCTTCTTGCTTCCTGGCAGAAGATTCTGAGAGCTACCGAAACAGCTCTGTCCTGTAAATCAGACTTGCTCCTCGAAGCTACAGTGCTCGAGCCAATTATAGCCAGAGCTTCCAGGAGAGAAGTGCTGCCGGCTGAAGCTGAAAGGGAAGGTAGAGCACAACACACCAGTGCCAGAGGGTATCTGAGCCCTCTCCTGCACCCATCAGGCAGGGTCAGTGAAGTCCTGCGGCGCTCACTAGGCACAAGCCGCCCAGAACCTGCTTTCAGCTGCCCTGTGTGGAGCTACAGAGCTGTGGAAGGTGCAGCCTAACACCCCTGCAGGAAAAACAAGCTCCCAGTGAATCATCTGTGCAAGACAGACCACACAGAGGCAGTGTCACTGTAACAAGCTGCCGCAGCTTTCTGCCTCACCCCCACACTTGTTCCCATACCTACCCCTCGTGGAGAACTCCAGCTACCTCTTAGATAAAGCAGTTCCATCTGCTCAGGCAGGAAAAAGAGCATGCCTGATGATGAGTGTCTCCTCACAGGAACTCCACTGCTGGCCCAGGAGCAGCAGGCTCTCCCCAGAACATGCTGTGCAAACCCTTTGTTTGGAAGTGCCAGGAGAGAGAAAAGCTTCTGGTTCACAGCTGGCAGCTGCTGTTCCACACTGAACCTCCTGCACTTACTTCTTCCGTACAAATTAAGAGATGCCCTTCTGTACATTCTGTAAGGACCCGGTGAAAATTCTTTGTGCTCTACTATTTAACAGGGTTTCATTTTATTAATACCAGCAAGAAACAGATATTAGACAAAGTAAAGTTCAGTACATCACTGAATATCTGCATCTCTAAATATAAAGCATTACTTTTTTTTTTACATTCAAAATTTACAGCTTTTATAGTCAATTAAAAATTCCCATAAGTTAGAATACAATATGCATTATTTTAAATACAGATCAGGAAAAATAGCTACGGCAACATTTAAAAGGGTTACAGCAGCAGGATTCTGTCTAAAAATAGGATATTACGATTTAAAGTGTCACTTCTTCAAGTAGGCAAGAGCAAGCAAATCATTTAAGAGTAAAATGACTGTTCTGGAACACAAACCCATCCAGTTAAGATAATGTTTACATATGCTGAGCAATTAAAATACATTCTATGTTTAAAACATGAACAAAAGATTAGCTGTTTTAAAAGGCTGATACGCAAATAATGTCACACAAAGGCCCATTACAGCGCTGCACCTAAAACTATGCTTTATTTATCATAAGATTTTCACAAAAAATTTATACTGGAAACTGTTCCAAAAGCAAACAAAAAGAAACATGTATCACAAACTAATCAAATAATGGCAACAGCTTGCTTGAAAACCCTGTATCTGTTCCATACCACTGGCAGGAATTACCTTGCTGTATTTATACAGACTTAATATTTATGATGAGGGTATTACATATTCCACTCTGGGTTTAGTTGCATTTTACAAGTGTGATACTCATTGCCTGCAGCACCCCAAACAAAAAAAGTAGTCTCTAAAAATGAGGGAAAGCTCTCCAGGAGAGTGCAAAGTGCATTATTTTAAAGAGTGCATCTTAGACGTAGCTCCATCTACAAATGCAGAACAAAAAGTGCTTGTTACTGTACAGATTGACATGCAGCATATTTGTGCTTTTTAAAGGCTTTTTATTTAATTGCTGCTCTTCAGTAGGAGAGGGGCAAGTCCTTGTATTCATCAGCCCTTTTAAATTATGGAGAGAAGAGGAGGAGGAAAGAAGAGGAGGGATCTAAACAATAAAACACAAAAATACTCCACAACTGTTTGAGAAAGGGGGAGTTTTTTTGTCTTTTTTTTTCCCTCTTTTCTTATTGCTAGCAGCTGGTATCAGAACTGACAAAGTGCCCAAGAACCAGGCTAATGTCACCCATCAACCACCTCTGCTGTCAAAAGCAGGCAATGCACAAACATTTCCAGTTCATTACTACATGGAGAAAAACCCTTTAAATACTGCATGAACCACACAAGAACTTTAGAGAACGCTGCAGAGACTCGGTTCTCCAACTGGAATGGTTTTCAAATGATGCAGCATCTTAAACCCAAGATACTTGAATAACCTTCCAGGCAAGGGTCATTAAAGTAAGAGAAACTCAACAGTGGTTTTACTTCTTAACACAACTGAACTCTTTTTTTATCTCTCTATTTTATATATATATTTTTGTATAAAATATATATATTATATACACACGCATACATATATACTTATATATGTAAAATGCAAACACAGATTTAATCATTTAAAAATAAGTTTGCATTGGAGGCGGGGGGGGTTGTTTTGTGCTTTAAAATACTCATTCCCCACTCTGTGAGCACCCTGTGGCTCAGCAAATATCATCCACCAGCTTGGCCCCATTAATCCCACGGTAGGTGACCCTGCTGGGTCGGACCAGGACGCCGTGGTTCAGCTTGCAGGTGAAGTAGCGCTTTTCCCCCACGGAGCCGTCGTTCTTCCCCTTGGCACTGCGGAGCTCCAGCCCCAGCCAAATCCCTGGGGCAAAGTCTGTGGGACCAATGTACCTGATGGTGCCCATCTCATTGGAGCTGGTCAGGAGAACCTGGGAGCCTTCGTGCAGCTTCACGGGCCCCTCGGAGGGAGCTGTAGTGCTGCTGCTCCAGCTGCGCCGCAACACTGAGCTCTTGGATCTGGTGAGAAAAGAAAGGGAACAAACAAAGTCTCAGTTTTTGTGTCTAAAAAACATCCAGGGCAAATCTGTAATTCAGGGAAGTGCATGGGGAAAAAAACACCCTCAAATCCCATTTTAGAAAAGCTGGGTTCGATCTCATGTCACTAACAAACCATGAAATAACAGTAACAGGCTGCTACACTCGGCAGTCTCAAGTATTGGAAAAGCAATTTCCTTCCACCCGATGCTAGGATCTATAATATTTACAGCAGGTGATAGTATTGGTTAATTAAGCCACACAAAACATTTTATTTGGGGCTTGAAACAGTTTAACCAAAACAACTTTTAACATACAAGCGTCAGTCAGGATCACCAGGACAAAGTGAAGTCCTTTAACAAGAGCCTCTGAACTTCACCCAGCTGTGTGAAAATACAAAGATTTGGAGACTGTACAGTGATGAAGGACAGGAAAACAACTTTAATGCCAACCCACATTCCAGGACTGTAGTCCTGGATGCCCATGGAAAAGTAGTATACTACTGGTCCATTCTGGAAGGAAAAAAATGAACATGTACAGGTCTAGATATCCTACATGCATTAAGGTTTTTCTTTTTAACAAGAAACAGCAAAGCTAACAGCCAGCTCACCCAAGCACTTGAAGCTCATAACACTCACCTAACAAAGGCATTTCTTCTGTTTAGCTCCTTTTGTGAAGATGCAGAAGTGGTGCTTAGACTGCGTCTAAAACCTGAGTGGAAAGATTAATAAGCTGTGTATTACTTCTTAGGGAAAAAAAAACCCTTAGGAACACATATTCTTTGTGTTTTCTTTTATACTGCTTCTACTACATTTGCTGCACATTCTCCTCTCTAATTTGGAAATTAAATGATGAATCTTCTCATGAAAGTATATACCCATAATATGTTTGGATTTTCAGAGGGGACAGAAATTAAATTAAACAAACCAAACAAGGGTAATTTGAAGCAGTCTTCTCATGAAAAGCTTAAATAGAGGAAAAGGAAAACAACTACATCAAGTAGCTCACACAAGTTTTACTAATTTCATAGGGACGTCCCCCTACTGATCCCTTCATCAATCTCAATTTGTATTAAGGAGCAGGTTCCATTTCCCTTTCCCTCTGATTAGAATGCAATACAGTAATAATGGAAGACTGCCAACAATCGTAACTGACATAATTCTTTCTGCCAGTAGGAAAGTGTTAAGAACAATGCAGTACTCCACAGTTCCTTCTGCAAGCTACATTTTTAGGAAGGGAGTAGCCAGACTATTGGCTGGCATTTGAGGTCCCTGAAAATCTCTTGTGCTTCTGGAGAAGTTGGCTTTGTGCAGAAGGTTTTGGCTGCAGAGTGGGGCCTGCAGGTGCTGTCTCACCCAAATCCCAGTGTCTCACGCTCCTACCTGGAAAAGTGTGAGTTACTTTACTCCAAGAAGTCTCTGCGAGAGAATCCAGAGAACCCGTTAGTCTGAAAAGCAGTAACACGATAAAGAAGTCATTTCAACTCAACTCTGAACAAACCTACTGGCTTCTTGTCAAATATTGATGAAGTTTTGATTCTTTCCTTCTCCATCTGCCCCTAAGAGACACCAACATTCCTGCTGCACTCAGGCTGGTATGCAAGAAGTGCCTGGAGCAAATCAGTGTATTTGAGTTACTTGCCTCTTACTCACTGAGACAGCAGGTATGGTTCTGAGGCAAGTTCCTAACAGTTTGCCTGAGCGGGCTTATTCAGAGAAATAAAAGCAAGAACCTGTCTGGCAGAGTAACTACATACAAATGCAGGAGGAAAGAGTACAGAATTCCTTGGATGCTCTTCCTGAAACCTAAGGAAGAGACTACTAGCAAGTGATGCATGCTTTGGATCCTCTGTGCAGTTAGCTGGGATAAGAAGAGCATTTCCAGCCATGTCTAAGGGCAGTTTCCTTTTATAATTGAATTAAGCAGAACATATCAGGATTGGGTCATGAAAGTAAGGTTTAATGAACACAGACTATCAGAGGCCCTGGAATAAAAATACTTCAGGTAGCTGCCAGAGAAAAAGGGGGAGGTGCATTTCCAGTTTTACATTCTGCTTTAAAAAGCTGATCTGAAACCACCAGGTTTTTAATGGAGGTTACAAACTTCCATTCGCAGAAGAAAACATTTGTATCTTCTGTATCTATTCAAAATTTTGTTTCACACTAGAAATGTATTAAGAAATCATTTGGCAACCCAAACATTACAAGAGGTTCAGTGCTCACCTCTGTACACGAGATGGGGGTGCAAATATGCCATATCTGGGAAGGCAACTGAAATACTGCACTCCTCCGACAGAGCCATCGTTCTTCCCGTGAGGCTTGTCCAATTCAATTCCACACCAGAATCCTACATTGCAAAACAGTAAAATCAGGGCATTTTGAACAAAACACTACAGGCTTTTCTTCGTCTAGACCACTGGCACAGCTGGCATTCACCCACATCAAGGAAAACAGCTTCTAGTCAGAAAATGTCAAGATGATAACAGTATATATGTATATTATAAAATAGCTACTTACATAATTATGCAAAAATTATACCCTAATAAATCTAATTATGTCAGCATTTTGATATGCTTTCAATACAATTATTGACATTTTAATTAATACAAAAAAGGTAAAATATTTGAGGAATATATATGTATGTATATACAAATTAAAATCAAATAGAATGTTACTGAACATAACTGGCTATTGGACAACAAGGAGACAGGAAAGAGCAGCACTGATGTTCCCCGTTTCCCTCCTTAGTCCTCTGACCACATGGTTTATGCCTCACCTGAGATCATCAACAGCAAGATTAAAGTTTTGATATTAATTCATTCTTTCTCTCCATCTAGCAAGTTATAATTAATACAAATTGCAAGGCTGGTTGCGTGATATCAAGAGAAGGGTGTAAGAATTGGAACTGGCCATCAATTAATCTCCTACAGAACACTGAATAGGCAGCAAGATGTTAATGAGCTTGATCATTCATAACTTGTGATGAATGTGAGCTAATTACATAAAGGTGCTAAATTTCATACTCCATTAGTAGTCCTTATGCTATCCATCCCCAGAAGATTCAGAATTTAATTCAAGTCACTTGGTACTAAGGCACTGGATAAAATGGTAATTCTAATTATCAGCTCAAGAAACTCAGGAATGACAGCTTATGAATTAGAAGGACTCAGTATATCAGAAGTTTTCCCCTTCCCATTTTTAGAATTAAATAAAGATCTGCATTGCAGCAAAAGGAACAAACCTTGGATAACTTCCAGAGCTTTGATACACATTAGAATTGAAATACTTAAACATGCATCTGTTACATTTACTATAAATTACTGGGTTAGCAAATGGTGATATTTGTCATCTTTCCATCCTCACTTCTTACGACAGCATGTTTTCCTCAAAAGAATTATGTTCCTGATTTAAAGCAGAGAGGGAGGAGACTTAACACTGTCAAACAGCTTTCTGATTTCACAGTTGTCAGTGTATTTGGGAAACAGTCCTTTTCTCACTGATCACTTTGTCAGCAACAACACAAAGAGTGATGATATTTAAGTGTCCCTCAGGTAACTCCAGTACAGTGAAGCTGGAGAACAGGGCAGGGATGAAACAAGTACAGAGCTTGTACCACGATCTTGCATCCTGACAGGGTTTTTTTTATATACTGATGCCACCCAGTGTCACGACAGAGTATTGCCAATCACCTACCAATCACCCAGCCCTCACCCAAACCAGGTACTCACACCAACACTTATCAGCTGCTTTTGCATTATGCTTGCAATAAGATTACAGATAGAGTCACAGAGAAGATAAATTTGGTTACAATGTAGGATTCAGAAATTAATCTCCACAATGTAGAACAACTGGCTGCCTTTGACAGCACTTGGCTTCACTGCAAAGTGTTTTTAAGCAAGGGGAAGGGAGAAGGTGAAAGGGAGAAGGATGAGAAAATGGCACTAGGGGTTGGGGCTTTTTGAGGTATTTGTAACTTTATTGATCTTGTGACCTAAAGGTTTGTTAGTTAAAATTTAAATGTTCACAATTACCCTCTTCAAGATGCCAATAAGTTAAGAAATGAGACTGGTACATGACATAAGAGTACCACTATTCAAAGAGACAAATTGTGTCAAAAAGCCTTAATACAAAAAGTAAGGAGTAAATGCATGTGATCTCAGTAAACTATATACCGCTTTGGAGACTGAACTGAGGGTTTTCAGCTTTGTTTGGAGTTGGACTCGATGATCCTTGTGGGTCCCTTCCAACTCAGAATATTCTGTAATTCTGTAATACCTACAACTTCAACATCAAAGTATCTCTCCTACTTAAGCCGTGATAGTGGACAAGTAAAAGTCACGTTTTAAACCATTATTTTTTCCTGACAGTTGTATTAAAGTAAAAAATATTCAGTGAAACGTAGGAGAGAGAGAGAGAGAAAGAACTTGGAAGCAAACCCACTTAAATTTAGAATATTTTTGACAGGAGTGAGAGAAAAAAATGGAATTTTCTTAATGTTCATGTGCTCACATATAAACTATTCCATACTTACTCAACAACATACACAGAGCATTGCACATACCTGGTGCAAATTTTGTTGTCCCACAAAATCTAACAGTGCCTGTTCTCTGTCCCACCACCAGTACTCTGTCTCCAATCTGGATTTCTCCATCAAGAGCATTTTTCCTCGTGGTTGGGGAACTATACAGCCCTGGTCAAGAGAAAAGCAAGATCTGAAATTAGCGACATTAAATCTTGGAGAAAGTTTTCAATAGCAAGCCAACTGATTAGTAAACAGAGTATTTCTCTCTAATAGAGTGTACATTCAACACAAGTTTTGCTTAGACAAAGATTTGCTTTGTGACAGCCTGCAAACTGGCCTACAGCCTTTTCTCTACTCTGAAAAGGTGCAGTGACCAACTACAAAAACATCTTTTTCATCTTGAAGATGTTATAAAAATCTTTCTAAAAGTTGCCAAACTTGGGTTTATGGTTAAACAAATTCACAAGTGTCTTTCTCGAACTCAGATTCTGAAACAACACAAGTAGTTCTACATGAGTACTCAATGCAGCAGTGAACTCCCCCCTGTGAAAATATACCTCAATGCAACAGACCATACCAGCACTAATCTTAGATGAGGCAGAAGACACCCGAGTCAGGACCTTTTTACTGCTGCTCGTTGAGTTCCGCTTCTTGGAGTAATTCCGTTTGCCTTCCAAGGAGGTAGTAGAAGAGGAAGAGCTGCTGTACCCAGGAAAACCTAAAGACATAAATGAAAGTTGTCCTTCAGGGATCGTATTTTGGAAAAGGACAGATTAAGCAGAAGGGAAAGCTTTTGTAATATGGGAGTTGTCTGCTCTCCATGGAGGGCAGAGCACAAAGTACAGAGCCAAAGTTAGAACTTGTTACACAAGTTTGCACAAACACTTGTCAGGAATGACACGGGTGCACATGACCCTGCCTTGGGAATATGGTGGTAGCTGAGTGCTAGAAGAGGCCTCCAAAAGCCCATCTTTATTATTCTATGAAAGTTCATCTAAACAGTCCCAGGCGTATTTATTAAAATACATGAGCTTTAGTAATAAGAGATCATCCCACCAGCCTTTCAGCATCCAGCATACTAAAGATTTGATGAGAAGTGGAAGGAAGGTGATACTATGTGAGTGAATTATTGCCTGGATTAAAGCCTACTATATTCCATTACATACTGTATTAATATTAAAATCTGTACTATAAAACAAGAATGGGAAATAAATCACTTTTATCTCCATTTGCAAACCCTGAAGTCTAAACTGTCCAGTAAGACTTATGTTCATCTTTCCTGCTTCCTTTTCAAGGCTCTTCCTCTTCTTCCCCTTTCCTAACCCCTTCTGCCCAAAATGAGGCAGGATACAGCAAGACACATCTATGCCTCAGCTTATCAATGTGAAAAATTAAGATAATATTGCTTATCAAACTTTCCAGACTTTTAAAAGACTTAATCCATTAGTTTTTGCAAACAGCTTGGTATTGACACAGGATTAGTTTGTTCAACGTCAATTAATCCTCCAATTTTGCAAATCAATAAAGAACTGAGGAAAGGCAAATACAGTGGGTCCAAACAAAAGCTGAGGACAGAAATCTGAAGACTCTGAGATACTCACTGCAGCTCTGCTACAAAGAAGAAAATGCAAATTACTGACTAAACAGGCAAACTTCAGCTCCATGTCTGAGGTATAAATACACGTGCACATTTGCAAACACACGCTACAAGTCCTTACTTAGAAGCCACTCCAGGGATGGATTCACTGGAGGTCAGACCACCATTTTTACAGGGATGCAACAAAAACTGCTCCAACTAAACCTGTCATCAAGATACTTCATTCTGTGGGAAATCACAAGGTGGGAGAAGGAAGAGCAGAAAGGACTTCAGCAGGTCCTATAATTGATTCATTTTCCATCAGGCAAAACAATTATTTAACACTCCTGACAGGTGAGTATTTGGCCTGTTCTTAAAAACTTCCAGTTTTATGCCTTTCATCTTCTGTCTTTTTAATCACACAATCACAAATTTCAAGTCCTTACTCCTAAGCCATGTTTTATACATCCAGTTATTGTCGTGTCTTTTCTGAATTCTCTCTGAATTCACAACTGTTCACTCACAGAAGATATAAAAAGATGCTTTTCTTCACAGACCTATTGGAGCAAGTCCAAATGAGGCCATGAAGATGTTTGGAGGGATGGAGCACCTCTCCTATGGGGAAAGGCTGAGAGAGTTGGGGTTGGTCAGCCCCACAGAGGCCTTATTGTGGCACTTCAGAGCCTGATGGGGGCCTACAAGAAAGATGGATGGACTTTTCACAAGTGCATGCAGTGAAAGGACAAGGGCTAGAGGCTCCAAACTGACAGAAAGGAGGCTTAGATCAGGTATTACGAAGAAATTCTTTACTGTGAGGGTGGTGAGGCACTGGCACAGGTTGCCCAGAGAAGCTGTGGATGCCCCACCCCTGGAAGAGTTAAAGGCCAGCTTGGATGGAGCAGCCTGGTCTAGTGGAAGGTGTCCCTGCCAAGTTGGAACTTGATCTTTAAGGCCCCTTCCAACTCAAACTATTCTGTGATTCTATGACTTAAAGAAGATATATTCAAATTCACACTTCAAATTATTCCAAAGAAATACTGTTTTTACCAACAGTTATAGTATGATTTCATAGACAAAACCTCAAAGGAGACACAACTTTTAGGGTTTGTTCAAGACAGCTGAAAGTGAGGTCCCTTCATGTTTCAAGTTCAGCAAACAAAGTACTGCTGTAGTAGAAGTTGTTATCCAATTGTGAAACTAGATAATTGCAGGGAATGGCTCACATGCAAAAGGCACTCTTTAAAAGCCAGTTTCATTTTTCATACTTGAAGCCTGCTGTTGTGAGTCTGCCATGATACAACACCAAGACTGGTAGGGACTGTTAGATGGTAGGACTTTATTAAAGAAGCATGAACATACAGACAGAGGAGAAAAAAAAATGCCAACAGAATATTAAAATCTAGGCAGCAACAATACAAGGCAAAAGGTCTCTCTCAGACACCTCAGCTGGTAATTCTACAAGATCATTTATTAAGAGCCAGCTTTAAGGGCTTGTCTATGTTCTTGCCCAAGTATTCAGACAGAAGTGGTTACCAAACCAACACAGAATGCCAGCCAAACATCCACACAAATTACTTTGCTCCTAGAAAACTAAATGCCTACAGCCTGCTTGGGACTTGAATATAAACAAGCAAGGCAACTTCTTTCTACAGTGTAGATACAGGGCTTTTACAGAGGTAGGGCAGCAATAATACTGCCTCTGCCATACACAGAATTTTTCTTAAGATGTTAAAAAAAATTAAAAATTAGTTCATTACCATCTTTTGCAGGTACAGTTTTTCCCCTGTTAGCAGTCATAAAGTTGTTTTCAGAAGCATTGTCTCTTTTTGCCATATTTAGGCCTATAAAAACAATATATACAATTAAATATATACATCCTAACAAATAACAATAATTTTACATGAAAGTCATGTACAAAAACAATTTGACAGATTTGCAGATTACTGGATGCATGGAAAAATGGATAGAACTGTACAATGCCTTAGACACTTGATAAATGGGTAAAACGAGACTGCAGAATTGTTTTGATGGATAAGCACAGATATTAAACCCCTTAACACATTAAACCAGTCCAAACTATCTTGCCAAACAACAAACAAATGGTCTATAAAATACTAATTTTTATATTGAAGGAATTTTATTCAAATCTTTCAAACATTCATACCTATAACACTCACTTTTGTAGCACTTAAGATTTACTATTCACCGGTATTAATTTCACAATTTCTGCATTAAAGATTACACATCAAGGTTTTGAGAGAGATTTGAGCTCAGATCTTCATTCAGACTACAAACAGTGATATAAGCATGCCAATCTGATTGTTAAGAGCCTAACTCTCAGAGCAGCAATGTTGTGATATGTGTAGGAACTCCCACTCCCACCTAAGTTATAATTTGCAAACAGTCATTTTGCATTTCTGACAGTTTCCTACCCTAATTCAATGAAGAACAAGCTTATCTATGATTTATCCACTGCCTGTCATAAAAGAAAAATGACATCTTTTTTATTTAACTATCTCTCTCAGCTTAATTCAGCCACAGGGACTGAACTAGTTTGCAAGTGTAGTGTATTTCCCAAAATTTTATGGCTAAGCCATTAAGGCATCAGATCAAAAAACCAGTGTTTGTGATTGATAACACATTTCTTAATTTTATCTCAGTAATCCTCTTCCTAGAAACTAGAAAAAGATCTTTTCTCATCAATCTGACGGATTATTCAAATCCAGTAGAACCAAATAAAGCTTCAAAACCCCTATACAATATTATATTTTACTTTGCAGCTTATAACCTTATCTACAAAAAGCGTATTAATTTTTTCTTGAATCATTACAAACCAGTGTATTGCAGGGAGGAAGTCTGAAGGAAAGAAATGTGACCTGGTGATGCACATAAACACTGCCAACCAAAGTTCTGCCCCTGCAGCTTTGTCCTTCCCCGACTCCAGCCAGCCAATCAGCCAGGCACGTTAATTCCCATGGGCCTTCCTGCACACAGCAGCTTCCAGACACTCACATCCAGTGGATGGAAGCTCTCCTGGGTCGGTGATGCTTAACTCACTGATTTCTACCTTAGAGCAAGGTATCAAACATTTAAATTTTACAAAGACATAACTGCACCTTTGTGACAGAAAAGGTGGCTTATGCCTAAACTGTCTGGAACGAAGCTGTCTGTGACAAAGGAAAAGTCCCTCCCGTTATAGTTTAATGGGTTACAAACAGTTCACAACAAAGTGAATCAAACATTGGAAAATATTTAACAGAAGTCATCAGCTTAGATCTGCTCCTGAGCAATACTCCCAACAAACTGCTTATCCCAAGAAGCTTTCTAGGCAAGATGCCCATTTATAAATAGCTTGAATCTTGTGCTAATTGTAAATACAGACACTTAAAACTTACTCCGCCCTCAATCTATGCAGAGAAGAGTTACATAAGTCATCCAAAAAGCTGTCAAAATGCATCTTTTCCTGGTACAAGCCTGATGCATTGCTTCTATACCCTGCATATTACTGGTAAAGTGTGCAGTGTTTTAGGGTGCTTGGGTAAATCCAATGGGAATGTGTGTTATCTTCCATCCCTTAGGCTGTGCTGCCAGTGTGAGTCACCTAAACAGGGCTTGAAAGGCAAAAGAAATGCTAATGAAATATTTAATCACATTATTACATAGGCAGCCAAACACGGAGGGGGCCGGATTATGCATGGCCAGCACTGCACACAGCAGGGAAGAGCCTGTTCTCCAAACAACCTGGAGCCTGAACAGTCAGAAAACATGGATCTTTCACTCCACAGGGAGGGAACTTACACAGAAGGATTAAGTAATTTGAGCAAATTACTAAGAAACTAAACCAGAGCCAGAGACTGAGCCCATAACTCCAATCAGAAGACTGAGGCCTTATTATAAGGACGACCTTTCTCTTCTAATTTAGCACTGGTTTTACTCAGATAATTTAATTAGCAGATAAAACACAATGAGTTAAATAGTTCCTTAATCGTGTTGCCAGAAAAAAAATCTCTTCAATTTCTAGACATAAAGGTGTACAGCTTATTTACTAGACTTTCACTCCTTCCAAATTCTCCAGGAATATCTCAGTAAATGGAACCTCATTAAATTAAGACACTTAACTGGTATCACAGCCAATTAGGAATTACTTCAATGGCTCAAGAATAAATGTTGTGGTGAGGGTATTTTTTATAGAGTATGTAAAGAGTAGAAACTGTCATAGTACATCAGATCACTGTAATCACTCCACAGCTACACACAACGTCCTTCCAGTACTTCACCAGGCCAGTGAACTTCTAACCACGAGAACATGGAATTAATAAATACCTTATCACCTTCTCATCTCAAGGTATGAACTAATTCCAAACAAGTATTTTAATACTAAGATTTACTAATTCTTGAAGATTAGTATGTCTCCATCCTGTGTCAACACGCAAGAAAATACTCACCAGAATTCACTTTGGAAGTTATGTGTGTCACATCTACTTTCTTGGATTTGACCAAAGGTGAAGACCGCACAGAGGAGCTTCGTACGGAGCTTTTTTTGTGATCAGAAGCCTTGCTTATTTTGGAAAGGGGTGCAAAGATACCTGGAAAGAAAATTGTATGTGCCAACAAAGAACCATGGATAATGTTAATTTAACAACACTTTCCATCTACCATCTCTCACAGCAATTAATTTAGGGGTTTTTTTTCAGCCACAGTCATAACTTCCTGTGCTGACAAAGCACTTGCAGGGTAGGAAAGACAAGCTCAAATGAACAGTGAAACTAAATCCTTATCAAGCAACTTCAATAGAGTAAGTTGGAAGAAGTCAGTAAGACTATCAATTAGAATCTCCTTTTTGTCCTATCAGTGTCATTCAGTCTCCACTGCTACAAAACACAGGACTTTGTATGCCCTGTGTGTCCATGGCACATCAATTAAAATACCTCAAGTTCAAAGTTAGAAAACAACTACAAACATGAATATCTTAGCAAGGAAGACAAAGCACGTGAAGAAACATGGCTATTATTGTTACAATACAAACAAGTAGTTCCAACAGTATAGATGAAAAACCAGGAAATCTCACAGTTTCAAGGAAATAACAAGAAATTCCCACTGGTTGGTTGTTTCAGTGGTTTTGCAAATTACTACAGCCAAAACAGTAGGAACAGCTAAAAGAACCAATAAATCAAAACACAGCACTACAAAGAAAAGCAACAGGATCTGCTACCTGTTTTTATCCTCCCTAAAGCTTTGTATCTTCCAGTACTCTTTAAAATTTGGGGGTTTAAAAATTCAAAAAAAAAAAATAAAGGCTATACCGCGTTTTGGTGCACACTTGAAGTACTGGACTTTTCCAACACTTCCATTGTTCTTTCCTTCTGGTTCATCCAGCTCTACACCAGCCCACTGGCCACTGGCAAATTCCGTTGTGCCACAAAATCTTAAGGTTCCAACCTAAGAAAAAATTATCAACACAGCATGGGTTTGTTAAACACGTATTGTTCATGAGAAAATAGTACAGGCTATGAAAGAGACAGCAAGTCATCTGCAAGCTTTTCACCACAAAAACACAAACATCATTTCCCTCACTTACTCACATTCCTACCTTTCAACACCACTCAATATATTTTCCAAAATGTCTTGGTCCTTCTGTGTATATCATTAAACAGCAGCCATGGTTATGGACAGATCTCACAACAGACAAGAATTAGACATTAAGAACCACTGTAAATACAGCTCTAGGTCAGCAAGGTACGGGAGCACATGGCCAATGAGAAGTTTTACTTTCGCTGTTTATACAACAAGAATTCCAGAATCAAGGGCTAGGTATCTTCCTGAACTGGAGGTTCCATAGAAATATTAGATTAGAAAAATCTGTAAGGGCATAAATACATACATATCTATTTTTATATATATAGCCCAGGTTCAAGGGTAAACTTCAGAGCATACTAATTTTTTTCTTTCGAAAAGATTCGTAAGTTTTCTATTCCCTCCTTATAATCAAACAAAATTTTAAAAGCCAGCAAATGTTTTAAACATTTGCTGTTGCTTCAATATATACCATAAACTCTGAACAGATAAGCATATGAAGGTTATCAAGACAGACCAGTCCTGCTGGTGGACCTCATTCTCTGCAAATACACATTATAAGGTTACACACTTCAACCAAACAGGGGAGGAATAAGTAAGCGAGATGCATTTAACATTGATTTAAATTCCTTTTTATATTTGATTTTTAAATTAGTTTTAGTAATAAAAACCTTTGATCTTTCAGTTGCTCAGTTTTCCTCATCTCATATGACCTTAATACTTTTAGTTCATTTTACACTATGACTACACTATTTAATCCAACCCTCAGAGAGCAAACAGAGAGAAACAATTTTTTTTCTATAAAACCTTTCAGCTGCTCTTTCCTAATGTCTGTAAGAAAATAAACATGTCCCAGAGCCTGTTCTCTTATGCTGAAGATCTCCTTTAAACTTGATTGTTGTAGGCAGGTATGTCAGGCTAATCTAGACTGAGACCTTTTAGCTACCAACACAGGGACCAAATTCGGCCAGAGGAAGTTCAGCCAAGCAGCTCCACAGATTCCCACAATTCCTCCACTTACTTTCCAGGCACCAGCCAAAGAGCACTTACTGAGCAGAGAGAAGAGATCAGCCAGTACCAGAGGTGGGAGATGGCAAAACTGCAGCTCCCATTTTACCCTAGGACTCATGCAAGCAAGGAGCAGAGGATCTCTCCCACATGAGAAAGAGCAGGAGCATTTTTCTCCCAGCTGCTGGTCTCCCTGCACTCCCATTTCATCAGATGTGATCCAAATGGACATTCAATCTCGCAGAGCAGGAGCTGGTGGAGCTGTGGGGCCCCAAATCACATACACACAAACACCTGCTTACACAGTTTCCTACCCTGTAAGACAACTGGAATGACAGGCGCAGTAGGAGTCAAGAGAGGAATTCAGTCTCCCTCTGGCATCTACTGTGTTTGGCTTTCAAGCTTCATTAAAGCTGACATAATAGGAGACTGCAGAAGCAGGGAAGGGAACAGGAACCTGCAAACATAGGTCCAAAAAATGCTGCTGTTCCAAGCACCCTCATCACAGCTTCCATATTCCAGAATGAGAACTGATCCACAAGAAGGTTAAAAACGGGGCACCTTTTTCATCATCCTGTTTTCACTTTTGCTCCACCGTGCAGGAATTTAGGAGTATCGAGGGGGAGGGGAAGGCAGGGCTGAGAACAACTTCTCCATTGAGGCTAATGGAGAAAAAGGGTGGGAAGCGATGTGGGAGTACTGCAACAGCTCCTTGCACACAAAGGAAGGAAGGGAGGAAAGCTGACGTGGAAATGGAAGTTCAAAAAGCACAATCACATTCCTTCTTCCCACCTGCTCTAGAACAGATTTGGCTCCCTTAAAGTAAAACAAGCTAGCTGCAAAGCCCTGCTGGCCTGTGGCAGCACAAAAGCAGCTTCCAACAACTTCTTAAAAAACACTGCAACAGAATAATCAATAAGAAGAAGAAAAGTAACCAAACCCAGGCAGCTCTATCCATGCACAGAGAGCACATTACAGCACAAACCCTCTGTTGGCTCCACTTAGAGGAAAGATACACAAGAGCACCATTTCACCACTTTCTTGCTCTAAAGCCTGTTAACTTGCACTTACATTATCTCCCCTTGCTGCCACTGTGATTTCTGATAAAGAAACTTCTGTCTTTAAAAAGTGGCTTTCTGTACCTACTTCAGTTAAAATGCCTCCTGCATAGCTAGTGATTCCTTCACTTTTCCTGACCCAATTTCAAGAATACACCAAATTAAAATACACAATAGAAGCTGCTTCGCACTCTCTCTGGAGATCGCTTTAAAATATTTCAATTGTGACAGCTACAAATCTGAAGTTACATTAGGAAAACTACTAAAGCTAAAGCTATTCAAACATAAAATTTTGCTCACAAATGCTCTCAGTATTTACCAGGAAAAACTATATCTTTAAAAGAGTTCTAGCACTGTTAAATCATTTTAGATCCCTTGCTATCAGAGCAAATAAAAAGCCTGACTACTGAATGCAATATCAATGTTACAGTTTTCAAATACATTTTTAAAAACGTGGCTATCATGGTAGCTTCTAAAAAGCTATTCAAATTTGAGGAAGACCTCTATTAGCCATATTCTTACACTTCCACAGAACCATGTAACAACCCTGTTGGCACAGCACTGCTTCAAAGATTTTAGCTGCATTGCACCAGTGAAATTGGGTTACTATAGGCTAAGCAGAACTGAAGGGTTTTCTTTTTTTCCCCTGCCTTCTGGAAACTACCAGGAGTACTTCACGAATGCACACTCCTAACAAAGCTGGGCAACCCACAAAGCAATTTGTGAATTTTACCATCACTTTGATGTGACACCAAAAACATTAATGAAAGCTGAGCCATACTGATGTACTATAGGAGACCAAAAATCATTCACAGACACAAAATTCAGCCTATGCCTGTCAAAACTGCTTTTCATAATAATGACTTCATCACACAACTCTTCAGCTTATTACTTCCCATAACCAGTTCCTTGCTGCCATCCAGTGATCACACCTTCGAGAAAGCATTTCAGACCCTCAAACTGAGGTGTGTCTTCAAAGGGGTAAATAAATGGACTCTCCAGGAGTTATGAGGGCAGTACCAGGTTGGTGGCCATACCTTCTGTCCTGCAATAACCACACGATCTCCCAGCTTCAGGCCAAGCGATAAAAGCATGGCCCTGCCTGTGACGTGGTCATAGGTTGGAATCATGGCTTTGGAGATGTCACATGACAGAGGCACTGCATCCAGCAGGATCTGCTTGATTTCCTTTGCACTGGCTGCTGCATCTGCCATTTCCAGTGGCATATCTACCGGATCAGGAACCACATCTGCTGGAATCTGCCCTTTGTCATTCTGCAGAAACATAACATAGCACAGGATTCAATGTTGTTAAAAGATAAATCTGATCAGGTGAAACCACAGCATTTTATGAAGTGTTTAATCCTCTTTATTAGATATTTTTCCTAGAATATAAACAACTATGAAAACATCCAAATTTTCAAATAAGGATGCCAAAACATCCTTAGATAGATAAGCTAGCATGTACAGCATCTCATTTTTGAAACTGACAAGTAGCCAACATTTTCAAACTTAAGAGTATCAGGACTCAGAACACCTGAAACAAAACACCTGTGGGTATCTGTGTACCTGAACGCAGATTTAGGAAAGCAAGGCAGACTTCTGATTTGTAATGCCAAACACTGAAAAGCCAACTCCTCCCAAAGAATGTATCTTTACCCAGCATATAGCTTGCTCCTTGGTGAGGCTTATTCCAAATGCAAGAGGGAATTTAATTAATGTATGTTGCATGTATAGAATATGCAAATGTGATGGCTCACACCAGTACTTGAATAAATCTGTTCAGGTTTATCTAGATACAGACTATCCTGTGTGAGGTGAATTAAGGACAGACCTTAAGAGTTCTTTCCAAACACGTCCCATTCCCAGAGAACCGTGACTGTGATTCCCTGTATGTCCTCCATGACAGGACAAGTTGTTGGAGCATCAGCTCCCCTGGAGTTAACCTCAACTCCAGGCCAGTTGCCCAGACAGCAGGTACTGTCAGGCTGCTCCAGGGACAGCTCTACCTATACTCTTTAGCAAAGCAATTGGTGTGGAGCTTCAGCTGTCTGCCCATTTTCACAATGCTCATGGAAAAACAATCATCTCAGTCTTCCAAATTTGTCTCAACTGAGCCCCTGGACTTGGACATTACCAGAAGCTCAAAGAAGGAACAATGCACAGTAAGATTGTATTTGTTTTGGTCCCTTCGAAACAGACTAGAAGTTCAGTGTTTCCTGAGCCCCCTCTCAAAGCAAGAAAAGTACAATCCTTGCTCAGCATTCACACTGCTGTTCCCATATAATCAAACTCTACACACTGTCTCTAGTCAAAACGTTATTGCAGGTTTGAAGAATTCAACACCCAGCATTCCGTAAAAATCTCCAGTCACTCTGTAAGTAAAAAACACACTACCTTAAAAACAGGCTATAGCTGGGTTAAAGTTGAGCGGGGAGTTTGAGTTTGTAGTCATCACATTAGAGATTATTTTGGTCACATCAGTCCCACAGTTCAGCCCACCAGGTGCCCTGCAAACCTCTTTGCCAACACAAAGCAAGGGCAGAGCAGCAGCAAGAAGGCAAAGCGGAAGCTCAGGGGAAGCTCAGGATTTCTCTTCTCAAGGGCACAGCCACCTCTGCCAGCTCAGAATGTTTGTGCAACTGCAAAGCAGCGTTCCCTGTGACAACAGACTCCTAAACATACAGCTGCCAGAGAACTTGAGACACATACATGCACACTGAATACAGAGACAAAGAAGAAACCCACCATTTTTAAGAGATCTAGACTGAATATCATGAAGAACTGTATGGACAATAATGTTCCAGAAGATTTCACACCAATGGTGCTACATAAAATAGTAACTTTTGAGTACCCAATGATTTCTCCTTAAAAAAAACCAAAGCAACCCTGCATTTGAAAATGAAGAACTGAGATACTGGATTTGCTAAAATAAGGAAACCTTCCAAGCCTTTCCCCCTCAAAAAACAAACAACAAAAAAACCCACACACAAAACAAGAAAAACCCCAAACAAACACAAAATTGAAACAATCAAAACCCAAGATTTGTGGCTAGACACATATAGCAACACTTTGCACTATAACCTATGCCTATTATTAGGTTACTAAGCAGAGCAGGTGATGTTTATGCATTATCAGTTACTCATGCTAACACAAGGCTTACTGGTAAGCACAACACTGCCATTTCTGGAGGGCAAAGACTGCACTCCTCCATTTCTGAAAAGATCCCCCACTGCCATGACAGCTGTTGCAACACAACAATGAGTATTAATAAATTAAAGCTCAAACAACAAAGAGAAGAACCTCCCGAAAGTTATTTGAACTAATGAACTAGACCACAACACAAAAATACAAACTTCAACACACAAGTAGGACAAAACATACAAAATCATCCACTATGAGTTACAAATATTTTTTTCTGAGGCACTATCACTCCATGTAGCACACTTTTAACTAATCAAAATCCTGGACAGACTGTTCAGTTTTTCCAGGTACCTTTTTCACCTCCTGGTGAATCTACAGCCTAGCTCCTTACCCTAAAGGCAGGATTTGCTCCATGTTCCAGTAAACACTTGACAGCTCCTGTGCATAGGTTAAATGCAGCAATATGCAAAGCTGTTCCAAAATCAAAATCACTACAGGTGGCATCCACATCTGCAATTAAACATCACATGTGAGGTATGGAAGTCTGTTACATGAACATTTCACCCTACAGATTCCTTGCAAGGACATTCATTTTTACAGTTTATGTTAGCATTTATACAGAAACACCATTATTTATGTACCAAATGCATATGAGAAGTAATTCTACACAGAATATCAAACTTATTTGCATCTGCTTATTCATACCACGAACCAACCTGGAAGATGAGCACGTACTTTCACTCATTTTTTAATACTGATGGCTTAACTGCAAAATTGCTGCCACTCAGGATGCCCAATCTACTGTGCCTAGATTAACAAGCGAGTAACTTCAGGTTTGCAAGTAAATTAATGTTTTAATGTTTCTGAAACATTTATATTTTATTGCTTCTAGGTGTCAAACATTAAAATGAGATGCATCTTCAACCAGTTGTCTTCCTTTGTGAGCAGGCAGTAGGGCAAGGGAAAACTGACAATACATCCGCTTTACATTGATTTAATTACTAATTCCTAAGAATGAAGTAAGAGCTGGTGATTGTTATAATTTCTCTGTTTTCAAAGAATTGCACTCTGAAGGGTCTCGCACTGATCTTTTGGAAAATGGAGCACTGCATTTGACTGGAAGAGATTTAGCATAAGACATATTTCTATCAGTTGTTCCCAATGTATCTTTCAATCTGCTATGAAGTTATTACCGCTCTAGAAGATTGGAGCTTAAATGTCTGTTTAGTCTGCGGCTCCTCTCTTAAATTACACGAGAGGGAGATGTCATTTTCAGTCAATTAGGTATAGGACTGTTAATTAAAAATGCCAGCTGATTTAATACACAAACCAAAAGACCACAAGTATGAGCAGTAATGTTCCAATTTGAAATACCGGTGAGGAACATAAAACTTTCCACCTCAGGGCTGAAGCATCTCCTAGTATTTTCCAGTATCAGTTTCCGTCCCAAAAAACACTAGCCCTTCTCACAATGCCATAAACAAAGTATATCCCAACTGCATCAACATCCTTATACAGTTACACTAAATAAACATTTTGGGGGCAAATAAAACATCAATATATAGAAGATACACAGTTATATATGTCTGTATAGACACATTAAGTTCATACATACTAATAAAAATTGACTCAATTTTATAAAGATCGAAGGTAACAAATTTGCAATCAAAATTTAACAGTTTTGCAATTTGCACTGATTGAACACAAACATGAAAAAGAACTGCATTCGCATGCCTCAGTCACAATGGGAGCTACGTATACAGATGTACCCTTTGTATACCAAAGGTCAGAAGGCATCACCAGTTTAAAACCAGGTAGAAGCTGAGGAGCTGTATACAGCCATTGAAACTTCCATGGAATACAGCCAAACATTTTCTGCACACATAGGAAGAAACTTCCAGAAATACTGGAAAGTAGCATCAGCTACTGAGCCAGCAACAGTTGCATGTATTCCTATTTTGAAAAACAAGTGATGTGTGGTTTGGTTTTTGGAATTAGATTTTGTGACTTCCTCAGACTTGCAAGCTTCATGCTTAGATTTTTTGAACAGTTCTCTTACAGCTTTGATCTAAGTGGACATAGTAGAGGTGACAGAAAG
Organism: Pachycephala philippinensis; assembly: GCA_013397055.1. Taxonomy (NCBI): domain Eukaryota; kingdom Metazoa; phylum Chordata; class Aves; order Passeriformes; genus Pachycephala; species Pachycephala philippinensis. The sequence continues at coordinate 401,587 of VWZT01005113.1, forward strand.
AAAGATAAATATCAAATGTTACCCGGTAACTACCCCCCAAAACTATCTAGAGGAAAATAATATATAATTTTTGTATGTAAAACCTCTAAAAAGCCAAGATCAAACTAGCTCTCTCTTGTAACAACCGAGGAGTAAATCTGCATAAAGAATTTAACTACAGGGTGTCATAAAGAAAATGGTTTAGCAGTAAATCAAAAGGAAACACCTGTGCTTCACAATGGGTGTCTGAGTCAGCACAACACTGTCTTGAGAAGTTATTTATACATTAACAACCATTCTTCTCCAGTTCAGTATGGATCCATCCAAAGCATATTCACCTTCTACGTATGTTCTTCCTTCTCTGCAAACTGCCTGATGAAGTATGGAGCTAAAATTATTCTATTAATTCAGACGATCCATTGTTTCCATGTCACAGGGCAAATAATTTTATGTATTTCCTGAGATAAAAAACATCAGCTGCTTATTCAAGAATTGCCAACTGCCGAGACGTTTAACCAGAGTGGTTTCCGTGGAAATCTGAGGGAAGCCCCAACCCTTCTGTAAGAACTGCACAGGAGGAGAACACCAAATGCAAATGAGGTCTGAAAGGAGACCTAAACTGCTGATGCAAATTATGGAGACCAGGATATTGAAATGTGATGTGGACTTATAACTACTGTGCAGTCTGATTTTGTCTTTTGTTACCAACCCACACTTGTCACCTCCTAAGCACGTCGTACCAGTAACAGCACTGCTTAACAATTACCTCTATGGAGATTTTAAGATATGGTAAGCAAGCACTGGGTACTCCAAAAGCCTACCAGCTTTTCAGAATGTTGAGACAGAGTCCCTAGCTAAAAAATCCTTTTGCAAATTGGCAAAATCAGAAGGATATTCAGTAGAACAAATTAACATTTGTACAATTTTAGTGATAAAGTTGCTTACTGGTTTTGCTGTCCTGACCAAATTAGAAACAACCATTTCTGTATTTCCATTTGCATTAGTATAAATAGCACTCCAATTACCAATCCTTCACAGTATCATTCCAAAAGATATTACCTATTTATGCCAAACACTAAAGTCAAACTGTTCCTTACACAGGACCTTCTACATAGCTGAGAAACGGGAAAAACAAGCATGTCAAAATTGCCTCAGGCACAGGTTTGCCACATGCCACTGCCAAATTCCCACTTCTCCTTTACCCTTCTCCCAGCATTTCAAACATACTTCTCAATGTTTAAGCAACCTTAAAAACCATAAGATTTTACTAGAATAGTTATATCTTTGGTTTTCTGCAAACATTCTCTTAGTTCTCAATATGTTAAGATGAACCTGTTTGCTTTCCAGTCTATTTGAAACTTCTGTTGTCTAGTACAAAGCTCAAGTTTAAAAACCAGCAATGGAAACAGTGAAGTAAACCACTAAAAAAATCGGTTAAGAGAAAAATGAATCAATAAGACTGAATAAAAGAGTAAGAAATTATTTGTGTATAATGGATAAACAAACACCACACTTACAGACCACTATACCAGCTTAAGATCTACAAAATTCGGACAACTACATGAAACAAAGGTAATAATGCCTACCTTTTGGCTTTGCATTTTTCAAAATAACACTAATCAGCTCTGGAACATCAAAATAGGCAGCATAATGCAAGGCATTCATATTTGTCCAGCGGCTGCGTAAGCTGATGTCAGCACCCAAAGCAATAAGCTGTGTTGCAAATTTCACAGCAGTTTCAACATCACCTGTAGAGTAATTTTTGTAAAATATGCATTAGTGATTTATTTACTTGACCTCAAAAAACACACACATGTTTATGTGTAACACAAAATGAACATTAAGCCCCTCCAGCTCCCAGCAGAGCTATTGCTATGCCTTTCTTTTTAGGATTAGGATATAGAAATCTTTACCTTTTATCACAAAGGGCTGAAATCTCTAGCATATAATAACACTACCTTTTTTTCTCTAATATAAGTAATGTGTCAGGAGTTTTAGTATCTGATAGAAGAAAAAGAATTACACATCACAATGCTGAAGTTTATGTTAAAAGATCTGCCAACACCAGGGAAGGTGACCTACGCCAGACCTCACTCAAACTCAGAGGAGAAGTGGGCTCAGTTCAACAAAAAGTAACACAACACAGAAAAGTTAATACAGAGTTAAACGTGCTCTCATTTCCAGTATTTCTGATCATAATAATGCAAACTAAGTTTATTGTTCTCTTCTGACATGAACAGGGTGAAAGAAACAAAACAAAGAGAACAGCCAGTCGCCTCAATGTTCTGCTGTAAGAAAACTACAGCAAAAACTAGAGCAAACTTGCAGCTAGCACCTCAGTCTGAAACTGCCTTTGCTACATGAAATATCTGTTTAAGCTGGTACTGCTCTGTGCAATACCTACACCACTAACTCAGCTTGCTCCCCATGGCCACAGCCATAACTGCACTGCAGTTCTGCACCTTCCTTGCTCATGGCCACTAGAAGAGAGAAAACCACACACTAAAAAAAAGGATCTACTGCAAGGAACAATTCTGTAACAGTCAGTGGGACTGATTAGTTTATGCGAGTCAATTAGGTTTTTACATCTATAATGACTTTTTTTTTACTCACCAATGCCATGAGCCCCTGATTTGCAAGTGTAATGCAGGAGGGTCATATCAGTCAGTCCATCTCTGTCATTCACATTGCAACCCCTTTTAATGATCTGACAGGCAAGTGGAAAACAAGCACATTTTAGCTCTGACATCAGTAGTATTTCATAAGTTATTTCAGATATATTGACTCCTGGATTCATTGCAAGGGCTAGTAACAAAGAAGCCTGCCAGCAAAGACTCTAACTGCAGAACTGAGCAACATATACAAATGAAATAAATAGCATTATAATTAACCTTCATTATTTACAGATTTTAAAGATTCTTTATATTGCTTCTTCTAACATATACTTCTCATGCTAATAAGTTAAGCAGTTAACTGCATAGGAAAATGATTTATGAAGCACTCCCCTTGTTCTTTGATCTCTCAACAATTACCCACCCCATTCCCACACATCCCCAAAAAGCAGCCTCCAGCTATAATATGGTAGGGTTAATCCTCACTACACTTCCCCACATGTCCAGAAAAGCCTGTAATCCCAAAGAAAAATAAGAAAGTAGGATGAAATTACTAAAAACTCATTTTGTGCCTTGGAAAGATTGCCCTTAAGGTCAGGCTTCAACCATAACTTCATATATTGGAGTCTGGGATTACTGCTAAGTAGGAAACTGAAACACCAAGGTGAAAGGTCTCAACACAATTGCCTTGAGAGAAACATTGTTTATACCATCTATGCAAATGTACTGAATTTTATCCATCATCTTTCCCTTTCCAAATAAAAGCTGACAACATGTGGAATACAAGGCATGATCAGTCACTACTTGTTAAAAGGCAGAAACTGTATCTGCATTTATGATTCATTCTGCTTCTGAATGAACTGGTTTTATTCACTGCCAACACAGTATTTAACATTGAGAGCATTCAAGGATCTTCATTTGTATCTCACCTCATTCCCAATAATATCAATATTCTGCTGGACCTGTGGAACCCACTGCCTTAAGATAGCAAACAATTCAGAAACTGATGTTTTGGGGTTGAAGAGTATTTCTTGGCATGCTGCATCATTGGGATCGAAGAAGGAAAACTCTGTTTAAAAAAAAAAAGAAACCTTATGTAAAATCTTGACATTTAACATGCATCTAGCTTTTCAAACTCAGAGGCAAAAGAATAGCAGAGAGAGTCACTTCACTACTCATCACACTGGAAAAATCAGGATGCTGAACTAATTCAGAAAATTTCATCTAACATCTGCTCTATTTTCCCTTTAATACTAAGGTCTTGCTTATACTTCTGAAAAAGCTTTGAATCAGCAAGCAATACAACGGTACTGCAAGAGTGATTTTAAGTTTAGGCAAGGAGTAACAGAGATGTACAGTGATTCTGCTAATAAGGGTTTACTGTTGTTCAAGCCAGGCAAAGGCTGCAGGTTCCAAGCTGCTCCCAAGCACAGACAAGCCTATTGACCTCTCAGGGATCAAGTGCAAACATAATTTCTCCATATGCTACAAAACATGTCTTTTCCTTCTTCTTCCATCACAATTTACATAGAACATACTAAAATATAAACACACGCTCAAATCAGGAAGGCATTCTGTGACCTCCTCTATTTTCAGGTATTTCATGAATGCATCAATCCCAGCTGGTGGCAGCTGCAAGTAACAAACATCTTCAAAAATTACAGAACCAAACCAAGACCAGAAAAAAAAACCCCACCATTTTTCAAGATTTTAAGCCTCATGTTCTTTCAGGCAACCCAAACCTCAAGTGTATAAAATACCTTATTATAAAAGTATATATCACGTTACTCACAGGTGTGGGTGTGTGTACAAGTCTATACACATCCTCTATTATAAAGGTGTGTAATTTCTTCCAACTCCAGAGAATCATATAAAAGAATCTGGATAGCACGGGCTATGAGAGAGGGAATGGAAGCAGAGTCTACTGCCATCAGCAAATGAATCATGGCAAACACTGAACTTTTACCCTGCTGCAGCTATCGGGGAGTTGCTTTTTAAACTTTTGGATAAATGCACATCAGCTCACATGCATCACAGATTCATGGCTCTCAGACAGGACAGACAGGTTAAGCAACACAGGGCATCACCCATCCGGGTGTGTGACATGGTATAAACCACCCCTGGGTGAATCATCCCAGCCTTTCCCCAAAAACAGCATACCTGACTCTAGATCGGATTAACAGATAAAAGCACATACAGAGCTTGCTTCCTGGCTATTCAGAGTTCTCAAACTGCATCGCCTTGATTCAACAAGAATGGAAAAGGAGGACGACTTCACTGATATTTAACATGAATTCTTATTTGCACCTAGCATATAGAAAACCCCAAACCCCTTATCTCCCAGCACTACACAAAGTGTGCTTCTTCCCTACATCCCATGCATCAACATCTACTGATCTATCCACTAATATTTACCTTCCACAGGTGATCTACAGCTGAAAGCTACGAAGTAAACAGACAACTAGACAACAAGACTAACGATCTTGCACGATATTCGCAGTTCTTACTCTACCAGGAAGATTTCTAGCTACAAACCTGATCCAAATTATCTGTCAGAAATCAACTGTTACAATCAGCATGCTAGGGTAAAAATCTGAGACTATATCAAGTATTAATAGCAACCACCCAAAGTGTTTAACAGGAGATCAGCTGTAGTCTTTGCAAACCAAAGCAGTGCTACAAAAAATCTGTTGAAACAATGAATCCCACAAGAGGATGACAATGGCACCTAGATACTTTAAAATATTGCTTTCTCCCCCTCTATCTTTCCCAAGTATTGACTACAGTGCTCAACTGTATTAAGGAAAAATAAATGCATGGAACATAAAGTCTGAGAATCTCTCTGTGTTGTGGTTTAACCTCCTTTACCCTGATTCAGCAAGGTTACTGTTACACAGGTGACAGCAATCTCCTGTAAAAGGACTTTTTTTTATTTAACAAGTAGGCAGAGACCAGGTATAAGAGATAGTAGTGACATCATAGGGTTATTAGAAGATATCACAACAAAAAAAATGTTTAAAGAAGGGAAATGGAAACTTTATCTAAGGGATAAGAAAGCAGAATGGAATAACCATGGCAGTATTTAGAGTAGTCTAGGAGAGACAAGTGATGAGAATAAGGCTAAACCATGTAAAGACACACATTCATGTACTGAAATATATCATATGGAACAGCTTCATTCCCAACCTCAGCTAACTTAAAAAATGGGTCTCAAGAATGCCGAATCTGTCAAAGACAGAACATTACATGTATTTATTTTTCCTGAACACAGCTGACTGCTCTAATCAATGCATGGGAAAAAGAGAGGTGGAGGGAGTAATTTTTAAGGTACATAGACGCTATTAACATCTTCTGCAACATTCCAAGGCATTATAATTGTAGCTATCAGTGAAGCTCCTTACCTACAGTGACATTTTAACATATTATATACTGTGAGAAATTTTATTATAATTTATACATGTGAAGACAGTTATTGAAGAGAAACATTATTCTGAAAGCTGATCAATGACACGTGGTATAATTTTCTACCACTCACTTTACAGTCCTTACCATCACAAATGTACACTTCCAACAGAACTATCCCCTTTCAACAGAAATATCCCCTTCCAACAGAAATATCTAGTCCATTGTTTACACAGTGAAAGCACAAGAAAAAGTGTAACTCTAGAGGTTTTAAATGTGACATAGATTAACTTCCCTTACTTACTCCAATTTTACATCTTAACACAACATCCAATTCTACATTGAGATGTGAAAGAACTATAAACATGTGACCACACATGCACAGAACTGTACAAAGGAAAAGATATAATTTATAGTGTATGCAAAGGAAAAATGGAAAAAGCATGGGTCTTTGTCTTTCACTTCCTTTAACAGAGAATCTATTTAATAAGAACACTTTTTCTGGAAAGAAATAATTAAGAGTTGACAGCTTTTCTTAAAATTTATTATTCAAATATATTTCCTGCTGATCACAAATTCATTTTCTGTTTAAAGTACATACCACAGTCTGAAGGCATTGGTGCTGCCGCAACAGAAAAAGTAACAGATGTTTCAGAGTTTGGGAACAAGAACCGTTCTCTTTCAATGAGGGAATCTCCTTCAAAGGAAGGTTCTGGGAGGTCCTCTATGGTCATCTTCTAGAAAGCCACTTTAGGAGGAAAAAAAATTAATAAATAACCTCATTAGAAATACTTTGGATTGGTTCTATCATAGTAAGATATAATGTGCAATGAGACTAAAATCTTAAATTTGCCAACATAAACTATTACTGCCATTACATTCTTACAAACTAATAAATTAACAAAGCTAGTAGAGTATGGTGTCAAGATTAGCCAACTTCTGGTTTTGACTTCCACCACTAAACTTGCACGTTATTAATGGAAAACATCCTATTTCTCCCCCAGTTTCCCACTTGAGCAGTGAAGAAGGTACGAATGCTATAATTAGCAAACACACAATGAGGATAAATGGATTAGTGTGTTTCACAGCTTTATGAAAATGTGAGTCGTCAAGTACCTGCCCTCGTACTCTGCATGCATATTCCCTCCCTTCACCGTGAGCAAGAACATGCTACCAGCTACTGCTGCCTCCTCTTTTTAAATTCTCAGCTCTTTCATCTTCCCACACACAGCTGCAGACAATTCATCACCGAGTGATTCACTCCTGGACTCACGATTCCATATCAGCTCCTTTCCCAGCTCTTCTCCTCGATGTTTTAAAATAGCACACTTACCACAGTGTTGTAACCTTCACCCTCGTGTCGTTTCCAGTCAACTTCCCAGGCCTTTCAGCAATCTAGGAGAGAGAATAAAGACTAAATGGTTGTACAGTTATAGTGATAAAACCTAACAACCAGCCCAAGTTACATCCTAGTTATGGTTCACAGGCTAAGATCAGAGGAAAGCTGGCTACCACTTGTAAGACATTTTATCAGGCAAATTCATTAACAAAAAAATCATCATTCTTAATAGAAACAGACATGACTGCACCTTCAGAGGCTACATCTCATAGTCGAAAAATTGGAATTCTGCATCTTGAATTATCACTACTAAACACTTGGGGCGAAAGCAACATTTCTACTAAACAACCTACATTTTTATTCTGGAGATTGCTATACAGTGCTCTTGTCTCAGGAATTTGTTTAGCCAGTCTGCTTGATAGAAAGAAGTCATGGAGCTTCAAGGAATGTTTGTTTTTATTACATTTAATCTATACCCAAGTAAATATGGAAAAACTAAAAGATGACTTATTTTGGTTTCTGTATCTAACATACAGCAAGCTATATGAGTAGATTTACTCCAATATTTCCCCAAATAAATCTGTCACACTACTTGGGACCTCACAACCTACATGCTAATATAAAAGGCATTTTTAATAGTGGATTACGGATGCTAATCTTGAAGTAAATAAATTAAAGCCTCCTTTTCTTGCACATCATACACAGTTCACCTTGTCCTCAAGTTGGAAATAAAGGTCCATGTGAAAAATGCTCATTTTTCTCCAACTAGTTTATTTCCTTAGTCTTATACAGCTGTACAAATTCATGTTCTGGCATGAACATCAAGGAGGAGGCCACTGGAAGGACAGGACTATTTTTTCCCACAGCATTATCAAATTGCATTGGCTTACGTGTCCTTTTATTCAACAAAGCCAAAAATATCTCTAATTATTTCAATTAATACTGTCTTACAGTCAGGAAAAGTTAAGAGTTTACATTTCAATGGCTTAATAGCCATCATAAACATGACAGCAACAGCTTTCTTGTGTGAGGGACTAGAAAGTCTTAGGCTGCAAATACCTAATTAAATTTCTTTTGAAGGGCAACAGTGAAATAAAGCTGCTACCATCTGATATTTCTTCAGAGGCTATGGCAAAACAAAAAGCTTTGTAGGACACATGAATCCACAAGTTTCTCACAGGCAGCACCTGAGACGCTCTCACGAAATGCACAAAGGAACAAGTAAGATGAATGAGTATAAAGACAAATTAGCTGAGCCTCTTTAACTGGAAAAAGACACAAAAGAAATTAAAAGCTTTTTGCACAGCCCTACACTGAGGAAACAAAAGGAACACAGTGAAAAGTAGCCAGACCTGATTGAGCAGATGGTAACAGGAAGAGGTGAGATTTTGTAAAGTAGGACAACATAAGTTGCTGGAACTTGAAATCAACGCAGACATTTCAAAACTAATACAAGAAGGATTGTTCGGGAAAGCAGACCAAACAGAACATAACCTGTGCAAGTGGCCAGGGCATCTTTTATTCTGAGGGGCCAGAGGCAAGAACGCAATCTGTATTCTGCCAAAGCAAAGCAGGCACGGAGACAACCCGTGCTGTCAGGTGGGTGGCACGAAGACCCAAGGACTACAATGCAGGTGCTAACCCAGCTCCATAAAGAATGAATTCACGTGTCCACAGGAGTGCCAACACCCCCAGCTGAAGCGTGCACATCCTCACACCGCGGGGTTTTCATCTGGCTCTAGAAATGCAGCACATGTCACGGCACAGTGCTGAACCACGCAGTGTCAAGACAACACGTTCTGCACCCACAGCCACCTCCAGAGGCTGCCAGCTCAGGTGTAAGAACTTCACCGCTAACTAACAGCACACACACAGCTGGGGAGGGAAAGGGAAAGGCTGAAAAATACTTCAAAGAAAGTGACAAGGGAAACACACGCCATCCTCATGACTTCTGTTGTAAGCAACAACACAACTGCCTGAGGTATTAACAATACCCAAGACATACTTTCCACCAAGATTCAGCTGGAAAGTCCTGGTGAAATGGAATAGGAGGCTTCCAAAAGAGCAGTTTCTTTCCTGTAATAGTAAGAGTTTAGAGCAGAAACTATTAGAGAAAGTACATGAAAGAAAAGACAGAATTTTTCTGTTCACAGCATTGCCAAACTACCACTGAGCCTAGTTTAGCACAGCAGAGAGTATCATACTTACTATTTGCCAGCCATACGTTCTTCCAACTGAATTCTATCTGAAAGTGAAGAAACAGAAATACCAGGGAAAAAAAACTTCAAAGAGTCATCAGATGCACACACCCTTTTGTTGACAAAACTGAAGAGCACCTACAGGTTTCCTGATATCCATGCATTACACAGGAATGCATGGTAGCTCTGCATATACATATAAAAAACTTCAATAATAGAGGATCCAACTTTTTCACGTACTCTAGTTTGTAATTTTTGTTAAAGCACAAAGCTTTCCTGCATGAGCTGTAAGAACTTGCAAATGCTAAACACTTCAAGCGACAACATACAGTTGTGCTAGGCTTTGATAGCTGACCCTGTCACAAATGTGATGCTATTTTTGACAACAACTATGTATATTGGACTCCTTATCATGTACTTAGATGTGCTCCAGAAAAATTAAGTTCAAAGAACAAGTTTCTTGCATATAAACCATCTGCCCACTTCAGAACATTTACAGCACAAGAGGCAGACATTATACACATGTAGGTAAACTCAAGACTTGGCTGGTGTGCAGGGCCCTCTTGCAACATGGCAGTGTTTTCACAGAATCACAGCAGAATCAGACATTCACTGAATTGTCAGGGTTGGAAGGGACCTCTGGAAATCACCCAGTCCAACCCCGTGCAAAGGCAGCGTCACCTGGAGCAGGTGACACAGGAGCATGTTCAGGTGGGGTTTGAATGTCACCAGAGAGGGAGACTCCACAACCTCCCTAGGCAGCTGTGCCATGCTCTGCCACCCTCATGTGAAGTTCTTCCTCGTGCTGAGGTGAAACTTCTTGTGCTTTAGTTTACAGCCACTGCTCCTTGTCCTAACGCTGGGCACCACTGAGGAGAGTCTGGCACCGTCCCCTTGGCACCTGCCTTCGAGATATTTATATGCATTAATGAGATCCCGTCTGTCTTCTCCTCTCCGGACCGCACAGGCCCAGCTCCCGCAGTCTCTCCTCATGAGAAAGATGCTCCAGACCCGCACCTTTGCGGCCTCCCCTGGATCGGCACTTTGACAAGCCGCAAGTTCCAGGGAGCTCATCTC
>VWZT01005113.1:418422-428739 GCA_013397055.1 Pachycephala philippinensis
TTTTTCTTTTTCTTTTTCTTTTTCTTTTTCTTTTTCTTTTTCAGATATGGGTCTATATTTTTGATTTATTGATTTATTTCTTAGTTTTAGCTCATAAAGCCTTGCATTTAAGAGAATTAAGCCCTGGCAGATGAAAAAGAAATAAAGGTAAGCAAGTCAATTTTGTGAGTTTAAATTTTATCCCAAGACACTCAGACAAAGGAAAAAATGAATTTTCATTTAATTTTTATTTTATTTTGAAAATACACAGTTTGGATCCACTAGATTCAGATGGCATCTTGAAAAGATATGCAAAACATATTTTACTTAATTACTTAATTCAAATACTGTTGTTGTGCAGTTAGGATTTTCAGGCTGGGAAGCTATCTAGAAGGGAAAAAATTAAATATGAAGAATGATCATCTGAGAGGAAGGAAAAAAAACCCAAAATCTTGTTTGGAAGTCTTAGAAGGAAAAAGTAAACAGCTTGTCACTAGCAAGTAGGGGAAAATTTTGAAGACTCTCACCGCAAAAGTCTTAACAGGCATTTCTGACCCATTTGATTTCCTGTCTTTTACTCTCCAGCGGGTGCATCCGTGGTCAAGGTCACCTTTCGCTTAGTAAAGGCGTATCTAATGATGTTTACATGCCATGTTCAAATAGCTTCCCTGCAAAAAGGCTTCAAAACGCAGCCTCTTCCTTTGGATCTCCGCATCCAATTGTATGTTATGTTTTTGCAACAAGGGAAAAAAGGAGGGACAGGTACCAAGTCCTTCCGCCCCCTCCATACAGCGCAGATAAAAAATCTGCCTTTATAAATACAACACTGGTGCTGACTGGCTGGAGCCTGCTTACCCTAATGAGCTTAAAATCTTATTTGCAGAGGACATCTGTCAAGGCAGAAGTGAGGTACGCAAGTGCTCTTAATCCATTAGCTCTAAATCCAGCCGAGCTCTCACACTCCTTTTTTTGAATCGAAGAAGAAAACCCAAGTGGGAACGTACTATGGGACAGGGCACAACTTCAAGAGTGGATCCTATGCAATAAGCACATGGGATTTCAAGGCAAACAACAAAGAAAACTGACAACAAAACTGGGATCATGATGGAAAACTCCTGAGAAACAGGCCAGTCTGCAGCTCAGGATGACACAGTGAGTTTGATTTTTACTTGTTTTTTCCCTAGTTCTTCTGGATTTTTAATCAAAAATTAAGACGAAGAAAGGATGGGCTGCACACCTTCTCACAGTGAGATTGCTGCAAGGAGTGGTCTTAAGGCTTTGAATAAACCCAAAAGTGTTTTGCCGATTGATTCAAGAGATAAGGGAATCCCTCTGCTGGTTAAGGGTTCATCTTGCTACAATATTGATGAATATGAAATCCAGAGGAAGGACTATCTGGAAGAAGAGGAGGATAGACTGTCAGAGGAGGACAAAAATGATAATTTGCAGTTATCTTCCAAGGCTCATTCAGATTCTCAGATTTCCAGGGAAGACAAGAAAATTGAGAGGACAGCCACAGATGCTGAAGTCGCTATGTCTGAACTGATTGAGTCTCAAAAGCACATCACTGAGTCCATAGAGATCAGAAAGCAAACCTCCTGCGAATCAGAAGCATCAGCTTTCGTCTGGGATGACAAGAATGAAAGCAACGCAAAGCAAATCCCAAAGAAAGAAAAGAAGAAGAAAACCCATAAGCTGGCAAAGCAAGGTCAACCTAACAAAAGTAAAGAAAAGTCCATTCTGGCTCCATGTGAGACAGAGAAGAAGGTAGACTTCCCAGAACTGCTTGTCAAGGCTCACCAAAGTGCGTACGCCTACTTAAATCCCAACCTCTCCAAGTATGAAACTATTCTGCACATGGCCAACCAGGCCACCCAAACCCAGCTCTTCCTACAGCAGATGATCAGCTTCCTTGTGCTTCGCTTTGATGAAATCAACCAGCTCTTGGAAGAAATTGCCAATGATGGGGAAAATCTTCTCAAAGATGTGGGTGGGAATCTGGCATGGCCGGCAGAAAAAGACGATTTGAAGGAGCACCCTGATCTTCTGCAACAACTGCTGCAGTACACGGTCAACAAAATGCAGCTGGTGAGTGGGATGCTGGCGTCCCTCACCTCCAATGCCCTGCAGGAGACGTGCAGCTACCTGCAGTCTGCTGCAAGCAACTTGGAAGGCAAACTAAAAGCAAAGCAAAGCTTTGATGAGCACCTGCTACGGACGGTAAAGCTGCTGGAAGCCTCAACTGTGGGACTCTCTCAGTCCCACAGTGATGACAGGACTTTGTGTTCTGAGGACAGTGGCATTGGTGTGGACAATGAATCCCTCAGAGAGTTCAGTGCCCAGCATGGAGGACAACCAAGTGATTCCTGTGCACAGGGACATCCATTCCGAAAGCACGCCAGAACAGCGGAGCGTGTGAGTGGTGGGACGGTGTCAGTGGGCACAGCTGCATCCCATGGCTGTGCACCTGAAAGGCATTTTAAAGACGTACTTCATTCATCCCTGCAAAGTAGGGAAGTGACTTCTTGTCAGGGTGGAGTAGCAGAAGGCGCTTCTGCCATGCCCCAATATGCAAGCTTGAGCAAAAGCCGTGCCTACAACTCATTGCAGTCCGATTCCACTCAGGAAGGTGAACACTTCAAAATCTGTGAATCAGCAGATTTTCCTTCTGATGAGGAGGAGGATGATGACGATGATGAAGAGAGCACACTGGGGGAGGATGACGACAGCACAAGTTTATCAGAAATGGGGAAGGATGCTCTGCCGAAGAGGTCCCTGTCTTCACCTTCGCTCCTTGATAACATGCAAAGGCAGTCCATCAAGAGGACAGAGAATGTAGATACAGAAGAAATCATTTTGAAGATGAAAGACGCCATCAGTGAAAAAATCAAGTTTGTGCCAGCTAAATCCAGACGTAAAGAATGGGTAGAGGATGAGAGTGGAAGAGCAGTCCTAGCAAAAAGGCCCAGTACAGCAACAGGAAGACAGCGAACGTTTGGGAAACAACGACGGTCCAGGTCAGAGGAGTCCCTCAGAAGCCAGGCAGAGGACCCAACTCTCCTAGAGCTTCACAGGACTCAAAAGGAGCTCAGCAGAAGGCTGGAAATGTTGTATGGAAAGGATACAGCTAACAACCTGGAGCTCTGGAAATCAAGAACAGCACCTTATTTGCAGGATGAGCAAATTACACCTAGGTCCTCCCGCAAACTGAAGGCAGGCCTCTCAAAAAATTTCAGCATCCTGCCTAACCAGGATAAAGTCCCTTTGTTCACATCTGATCAAAATCCTGCCCATCTGCCGAATGAAAAGAGAGGCAGGAAGCCTGTAAGAGCTACTGTGCCTACCCAGGAGACATCAGGAGGCAAGGAAAATGAGCCTCCTGGAGCACAAATGCTCAGTGGCAGCATCTGTACCCCCCGGCAGTCTGTCAAAAAACTTATTGAAACCTTCACTCCTACTGAAGATCTTACAAAAGCCACACCTCTAAGATCCTTAGGACCAGTAAAGTGCATCAGAAAATTTGGACTTCCAGTCATCCCACCCACCATTCCCTTTCAGAGAGGCCTGGCACCTTTAAATCTCAAGCATCGTATTTCACCAGTAGAAGACACAAACACCAATGATGTTTCTTCTAGCTTTCCAAATGCCTTTCTTCCTGCACCACCTGCAGAACTAAGCAAGAAGAACACAAAGGAAGAGACTGATGAAGACGCTGAGAGCCTGCCACCACCACCACCTGAAATGTTAATGGACACTTCTTCTGAAAATTTATCCGAGCCTGAAGAAACTGCAAGAATAGAAGGAAACTCTTCAGATGATGCCAAAAAGACTATCAAACCAGAGTTGCATGCCGCTAAGAGATCACAAGTTTCCCCAAAAATGAAAGCCTCCCTTAAGTCCATTGACTTATTGCCAAGTAAAAATATCAGCGGCCCCAGTGCGGTGACTAATAAAGGTCTAAGGAATAGCAGGACAGGGGATGAGAAACTGAAGAGGTACTCTCTGGAGCTGAACCCTACCAGCGTGCACATCCCTAGCCAGGAGGAGATATTAGAAACCCAGAGAAAAGAGGCTGCGGATTTATACAAGCAAACCCATAAAATTATTCCTCTTCAAAATCCCAGTGGGGTTTCAAACCCACACAGCAACAGCTCAGAGAGCAAGGGCCCCAATCCACCTGCGACTTCAGTGCCGGGCCAGAAGCACAGCTCTCCTGATTCGCTCCGCAGCAATGAGAAAGGCTCACCGTTTGCCAGGAGGGTGTCCCCAACGAGAACTCCTCCTTCTTCACCAACTGAGAAACGGCTTTTCAGCCCCCCAGCACATCACAGACACTCTCTGCAGGCTCTTAGCAACACGCAACCGAGCTCACCCACCATGCAGAGGAAACCCAGTCCCCCCTCTAGCCCCAGGGTGCCCAGCCCACCCTTGCACAAGAAGCTGCCCTCTCCACCACCACAGCGAAAACCATTCAGCCCTCCTGTGGGGCACAAGCAAAGCTCACCAACAGCACAGCGGCTGGCGGGCTCCCATGCTCCATTCCCCACCACCGCCTCCCCACCAGCCTCCCCATCTCGCTCCTACAAGGGGCCAAGAGCTGGGCTGGATGCTGGGGATGAGCACCAGCTCTCCTCCTCCAAGAGGGTCAGCAATGTCCGTTCCATATTTTGCCCGGTCACCTCTTCTTTATTTGAAGCCAGACCTCCACTGGTACCCACCACAGGCACCCCTGAGGTGACCAGCCAGCCTGAAGCTGCATCACATTCCCAAAAGAGCAGTCTGCTATTCCGGCAGCCCAGAGACCAGAGCAGAAAGCTGTCCCTGAGCACCACCAATCCTCAGCCACTCGTAAGGAGAAGCTTCTCTGACCGCCAGCCAGGGGTCCAGCCTCATCTTCCATCTCCTCTAACAGCCAGCAGTGAACCTGCACTTAACCAAGCAAGGTAAGAAACTTCATGCCAGAAAAGTGGACCTGTAGCACCATGTTGGCTTTCTAAACTTCTGATGGGAATTTAATGTTGTTAAGAGGTTTCCCAGAAAGGAGCCCTGTTCATGTTTAGAAGAGATGGCTGGGCAAAGATAGCACTGTAGCTGGACTGGATGATCATTGTCAGTCCCTTACAACTGAAATAATCTGTCCTATTTTCTTGCCTCAGATTTCCGTAGACTACCAGTCTGAATGAAGGGAAGGGTTAACTTTCCCTGGCTTGTTCAAGCCTTACCCTTACACATAAGCGGTGACAGGCAGCCCAGGGAAAATTCAGTGTTGGTTTCATGGCACAGAACTCTCCTTATTTGTGGGGGGGCTAAGGGCATCCACATTCAATTCTTAAAAGCTCTGAAGTAGCCCTCAGGTTATAAACATAAATATTACTGAGAAGATAGTCTTGAGTCAAGAGAAAGGGTGTTGTTCTATCATCAGCCTCTAATCCAGTGTAAACTGTTCAGCTGAAAGCTGTGGGAGAATGTTTCAAGTCAGCTGGCAAGAATGAGAGACAGATAATGTGTAGGAAAGGATCTGTGTGGACATAATTATAGGCTGGAATTATGAGCTTCTTGTGCACACTTTCAGACCGAGGCGCTGATGGGTCCACAGCCCAAGCCCAGTTTTCAAAGTGGAAAAGCATTCCATGGCTACTGGAGATCCACTGCTCTGAAAAACAAATCAAAGCATCAACACAAGCCAGTTCTATGTTTGCAAAAATTGGTGGCCTCTTATTAAAAAAATGGGCTTAGATTTAAATTTTGTCTATCACCTAAAAAAAAAACAAAAAAAAAAAATANNNNAAAAAATCATTAAACCAGCCAGGAAATAGAAGTGTGTATTTCGGAATGCTCAAAGATGTGTAACAGCCTGGAAGTACAGTGTTGTTATTCTAGTTTCTTAACATCTTAGGATGTGTAAGTCAATTAAGCTTTAAGCTTCTCCGGTAACCCTTCCACGCGTGAGCAGTATTTTTGCTCTTGCCCCAGAAGAGCTGCAGCCACATGACTCATTCCCATGAAGAGGGATAGGGATTGCAAGATCAACCCCAACAGGATGAAACTGCACTTGTAGGTGCAGAAGCACTCAGTGCACTGCGAGCACAGGGACAGTCATGGGCACTGAAGACAGATGTCCAGGCATTCCCTCCCCAAAGACAATAAGGACTGAGTATCCCACGCTGACAGTAGAGGAATGTGCTGAACAAAACATGTAAAAAACACTGGAAAATGCAAACCATTTTGCATTCCCAGTTCTAATATTGCATTGTAGTCTGACATTTGAATATTTCCTAAAATTCCTGTACAGTGTTGCTGGGTTTTCTGTTGTTTTTATGTACTGTGTGAAGTCAGCTTTGTCTACTCCGGTGCCTGTCAGCAGAAATAAATGTTTTCAAAAGAGGTTTTATGTAAAAAAACCTCTTTTGCAAGACAAAAGCCCTGTTTTTTTTATGGATGCATTTTAAAATCAGTCCGTTATAAATTGCTAGCTAATTTATACTTCAATGGGGTGTATTATCTTTCTATCATAGTCTGTCAGTGTACAGTGAATAATATAAAAAAAACTCACAGTAAATAAAATCATCCCTTTCATGAAAAAGTCATATATCCTGTTGTTATGATCACAAGTATTTTGGAAGAACGAAATATACCCTGAGTCAAATTCAGCTTATCATTTATCCCAATGAACATCAACAGTAGTACTAGTCAGTTATGCCAAATTTATATCAACATAAGCAAAAGGGAAATTCAGGCCATTAATTACCACACATACTGATTTAAGATGCAATACACAACTGTGTGTTTTCTTACACCTAAATTAAGCTGCCTGGAGTAAATTTTACGGACCTTGCATTGAATGGCCTAAAAACAATCTCACAGCCAATGTGCCGATGGGCAGAGAAGGACCATTTGGGGAATGAGCACATGGCAAAAGCTCTGAGAGCTCTTCACATCACTGCAGGTCCTCTCCTCCTGCTGAGGACTGAGGTGGTTGCCACGGCTGTAAGCACCACATCACCCTGTGCAGAAGCTGAGCCCTGCTCCTTTAGCAGGTGCCTTAATGGACAAACCACCACACTCTGATCACCTTTCTCCTCCAAGTTCATTCAACAGCCAGGACTTTCTTTGCTTTTTAATTCATCCAGCTGACAGAGGAAAATCTCCAAATGTCTCAACGTAAACCTAAACCTCCTCATTCTAGCAATGTTTGCATCGGGTCTCAAATTCACAAGCCATTACCACACAGCTGTCAGTCTCCTTTCCTTCATTCCTTCCCTTGCTTTACCTCTTCTTTCCAAATATAACAATGCATTTTTTTGGTCTATGTTTTCCTGTGTTATTTTTCTGTGTTATTAGTAGCTTCATTAGTAGAAGGGAGAGGACACAGAGTCAAACCTGAGATACCATCAATCTTTTATAGGTAAAACATTCTGAAGACCAGTGAGTTACCCAGTTTATCCCATCCTCACAAACTCAGGGATATAAGAGATATATCCCCCCCCTTTTCCCATGCCAAAACATCTGTTTGCTGAGAAGGAGGTTGCCCAAGATAATCTGGCAGGAGCTTGTACAAGCAAAAAGAGGCAGCTGAGTTGCCTCTCCTACACGCGCCCTTTTAGCAGAAACACACACAAAAAAGAGGCAACTACCATCTTATTTTGCCAGCTGGCATTGATGGGCCTTAAATGTCAGCGTTATGCGCAGATTCCTGTGTCTCCTGCACACTCATTGTTCTCCTAGAAGGCTAAACCCACTCTTTTTCCAAGCATGTCTTCTGCCCATCCCATGTTGTAAGGAGTATCAGGGCTTAAAACATTGTTAGCCCTAACTAGGGCTGCAGCTGAAGCTTTTGCATTTACTCTTAGGGTATCTGACATGAACTTCATTTCTCAAATCAGTACAACTGGTTCCTATTTGAACAGCCCGTGGCTGGATAGACTGAGATAACTTTGCTGGTTTCTAAGCTTGGTCATTTGTCAGCAATCAGCAATTATTGTCATTTCAGTAAGGCACAACACCTACAATTGCTCTGCTCATAGAAATTCTGTTAATCTGTAATACAGTTTCTGTGTATGCACCTTAACAAAATAGTATTTCATTGAGACTGCTCCTCTCCCAAGAGGCAGAGCAGAGACTGAAGATCAAATGCTATTGTCTTCAAGATACTGCTCAATGAGGGCTTGAGAATGGATTGGGTTGACTGAATCAGGCTCAAAGCAAGTAGCCCAAATGAGCCCTTCTGCAACTAGGGGATATTTGAATCTGGATTAGTTTCATGACTGGACATGTATTACAAATCTCTTCATTTCGCAGTTCAAATCATTAAAGTCCTAGCAGTTAATAGTAGGAACATAACAGCTTGTCTGTAGTTGAAAGCTCATTCCGTTTAGCAGTTTATATACTTAAAATACAGTAATGATTCCCAGATAGCTCTGAAATATTTCCCCATGTTGAGCTTAAACCACATGAACTAGCTGCAGCAACTCAGGGCACACTTGACACACTTCAGCAGGAAGGCACAGGGAGTGAGATACTCATGACTAGATCCAACTATGATCAGTCTTGATACATAAAGTCTCTGTACCCATAGGGAGTGCCAGAGCAACCTCAGGAACATCATTTACACTTTCTGTGTCTCAGTGCTCCTGTCACCAGAGTGAGAGTAGCAGATTTATAATAGCAGAATTCCCCTCCCACAGTCATGCTGGCGTGCTCAGGAATCACTGTAACCAGGCTAAGCAGATACACATCAGATGTAAGACCTTTCCTTTCATTCAGCAGTCTGAAACAAGACTTTTCACTCAAATCTGCCCCTATCTGCAAGGGAACCCAGTCTCACACTGATCGTCTGTTAAACATACAAAATGTTTTCTTCCCAAGAGGGGTTTGGGAGGGAAGAGCACAGTGCATTTGGCATGACAAGAACACAATCTGGATGGTGCATATAAAGAGCGTGTATTCAGGAGGAGACAGGGGATGACAGGGTATCGTGCAGCATTTGAGCTTTGTGGGTTAACATGGTCTAATCAGTGCTGTTTTAAAAAGTCACGGTTCATTAGCCTCTTAACTTAAGCATCTTTCCTTCTGCAGCTTGGAGAAGAGCCCTAGAAAAGCAGGTGACTCTTGGAACAGCTCTGGGGCTCCTGAAACCAAAGAGTCCAACAGATCCGCTTCCCACCCCGAGCTCTATGTCGTGGGCCAGGGGCTGCAGAGGGACTGACAGCAAAGCACCCCCAGAGGCAGAGGCACGAGCAAGGCCACCCCAAAGGGAGGAAACAGCCTCACCCAAGCCTCCAAAACGTGGCTTCATCTTCTCTTGCAAGGAAACTATATGATGGCATCGCATCAAAAACCCCAAACTGGGCTCAACAATCTAATGAAATACCAGCCAGCTGCTTCTCCTTTCATTCCATGGTTTTACTCAGAGATCTACATGGAGCAAAAGAAACACTTTGTAGCTGGGTGAGTCTGAGGCAAATTTGGTTGATGAAGACAGGACCTATAGCCAAGTCCTTTTTTCCCCAGTTTAGATAAAAGGCAACTAACTAAAAAAACTAACACAAATTATCATTATTCAGCATGTTATCTGTTCAGGAGGCATCACAGTCTGTGTAAAAAGGGCTGTTGTGACTTTTCCAGGAGGGAGGTGAAACCCTGAAGCAATTGAGTGTTACTGCAATTAAACATCCATGGCTTCAGCAAAGCCACATCTTTACCCTAGGTGTTTATCAACATGCAGGGAGACAATAATGTCATATACAAGTTAAAACAAAGCAACCCCTTTCGAAGTAAAAAATTAGGGATCTTACTCTCTCAAAAAAGGCTTTGATCTTCTAAATCACCTTTGATTACCAGATAATCTTATCACCTCTAGTTTCCAGGGTACAAGGCTTAATCCTGATTAGAGTAGTTTTGCAATAGCCTGATCAAACAACATTAGAAATCACAAGGCATCTAAGGACACATCTGGGGGCTTTGTTTGGGTTTGGTTTTCTTTTTCTTTGTAAAAGAAAAAAATGCCACCATAGAGAATCGTGTTCTCGCTGAAAAAGTTTTATATTTTTTTCTGAGTTACGCAGTTTGAGGGTATTTCTTGGAATTTCACTGGAGATTCTAGACAGATTCTTGTTAAAAAAACCACAAGTTATTTACAGTCAATTAGTCCTAAGCTTTTACAACATCCACTGGAATACAGTCTCAAAAATTACTAGATCTTTCTCACCTAACTAATATATCACCATGGTTAAGATGCAACTTTTAATTAATGTAGTTTTAGTTTCATTTGACATGTTTTTATCTACAACTTTAGTACAGAATAAGATCCATTAAAAAAAAAACCAACATTTGTACCAT
>VWZT01005114.1:8073-22757 GCA_013397055.1 Pachycephala philippinensis
AAGCTGTCCAGGTTTTTATAAGGGGGCGGGGAGAGCATTAGGGAGGGGCGGTCCATAGGCGGGGCCGGGGTAAGGGAACCGATAGGGAAACCCTGCGGGAGGGACAAAGGGACAGAGGCCAAGGGGAGAACGGGGAGGGGGGAACTTTCTGGAGCGGCGTCGTCAGAAAAGGGGCAGGGAAACCAACGGGCCGATCGGGGGAACAGAACTGGGGTACATTAGCGTAGTCGAACCAAGTATCCTGGGAGAGGCTTTTTTTTGTCACCTTAACCTGAGAGATCTCTCGGGGTCTGTCCCTTTAGTGGACTCTCTCACTCCCCTAATTGGGATGCTGTCTCCTGCACTGCCTCACACTGGCCAGGGGTGGGCAAAGAGATTGTCAGGCAGAAGAGGAAGATGCAGCAAAGCCTGTGGCAGCACCAGCCCAGGAACACAGCTCCAGGACCTGAGGCTGGGCTGCCCTTCCTGATCCTGATTCCTTCCTCTTTGTCCCAGGTCCCAACAACGTGTCTCCCCACAGACCTGGACTGAAATCAGGTAAGAGCCAGGCAGCAGAAAGAGCTACCTGCACTCTGCAGCCTCCTCCTTCTCTTCCTCACCAGCAGCCTGAATACAGATACAAAAGGTGCTTGGGCCCCGTGCTGTTCGTAGCCTGGTGGCCCAGGGCCCTGCAAGCTCAAAACAAGTTGCAGATCTGCTCCCAGCGCCGTCCTGCAGGGACTCTGGCCCAGCCAGGGAGCAGAATGACAAGGATATGGTGGTGGTTGCCCCTGGGGAAGCCAGGGGAGAGTTGCTGTGTAGACTGCAGAAGACATGAGTGGCTAAAGCCTCACTGTCCCCAGGGAGCTGCCGTTGAGACACAGGCAGTTGCTTGCTCCCAACATCCAGTATGTGAAAAGAAAGCCCTGAATGTGACAGCCCAACAGGCTGTGCTGATGCCTCTGATGGAAGCGGCTGTGCTGAATCTCTCAAAGCAGGTCTCCTGGACATGGGGGCCAGCTGCAACCCACTGCTGCAGACCTTGAGAGGTGGGACACCACTGGCTCTCAGGCACTGAAGAGAGCCAAGGATACAGCATGACTTTTCAAGCCAGTAGTAAATGGCTGCATCAGGATAAGGGAAACTGTGCCCTGGAAACACCTTGGTTCCACCAGCTGTGATGGGTTGTGACAAGATCCACGTTCTTGGTGGGCTGGCACAATGGACAAGAGCCGCATGCCCATGAGCTGCTGGAAGCTGATCATGAGGCAGTAGCTGAACTCGTCATACTACTCAGGATGCTGCTCTACAGTTTCTTGCTCTAGAAGAGTTTCAGGGAGGATACTGTGATGGGCCAGTGCTTTGCAGTGCTCTTTCCAAGCCTGCAGATTAAAAGCTGCCCTGTGACATCCCAGGTATATGCTTGAGCATATGCAGCAGCACACATGAAGCTGAAGCAGCTTTTCCCACTTGCCCCCAAGAATGTGTTGCTGGGGTGCAGTGGCAGGATCCTGATGCACTGGCTTTCTCCTCCCTTTCAGACTGTGGGAGTCGACCTGCCATGCAGACTGCCAGCAGGATAGTCGGAGGCTCAGAGGCGTCCAGAGGAGAGTTCCCATGGCAAGTCAGCCTGCGAGAGAACAATGAGCACTTTTGTGGTGCTGCAATCCTCACAGAGAAGTGGCTGGTGTCTGCTGCTCACTGCTTTACTGAGTAAGTTCTAGTCACGCCACCTTCCACCCTCCATCCCCATTCCAAAAGCTGCCATATCTGCTCAAGCTCCCACTGCACCATTCTGCCCCATCACGGGGAGAATGAGGATTTTCCATCACTCCTGGAGTGGATGGCAGGATGGGCAAGAGGCAGCTTGTGTTTGCAGGACAGTGTTGTGGCTGCAGGCTCACATGGCCCCCACTGTCTCTCCTCCAGGTTTCAGGACCCAGCCATGTGGGCAGCTTACACAGGGACCACCTCCCTCAGAGGCTCTGACAGCAGTGCAGTGAAAATGGACATTTCACAGATCATCCCACACCCCTCTTACAACGCTGACACAGCTGACTATGATGTGGCCGTGCTGGAGCTGAAGAGACCTGTGACCTTCACTAAGTACATCCAGCCTGTGTGCCTGCCAGATGCTGGCCATCACTTCCCCACCAGCAAGAAGTGCCTTATCTCTGGTTGGGGTTACCTCAAGGAGGATTTCTGTAAGCAAAGCATGGCAGCCAGCAGAGGAGACATGGTGGGGTGTGAGCAGGGCAGGAAGCATGGGGGAAGGGAACTCGGACCTTGCTCTGGCCAGCTGGGCTGGGCTGTACCCAGAGCTGCTGATCCTGTGCTGGGCTCCCTGCACTGAGCTCACAATCGTGTCTTTCTTGTTCAGTGGTGAAACCCGAGTTCCTGCAGAAAGCAACAGTGGAGCTCCTGGACCAGAACCTATGTTCCAGTCTCTACAGCCATGTTCTCACAGACAGGATGATGTGTGCCGGCTACCTGGAGGGGAAAGTCGACTCCTGCCAGGTAAGCTTTGCCCAGAGAAGATGGCACACCTGCCCGCATAAGGCTTTTCCCTCCCAGTGTGCACCAAATGGCACTTCAAGAAGCAGAACTGACACTATGGTCACTGTTTCCCCTTGGCGTTTGAGGCCCTGCCTTGGACACAAGCACAGATCAGTGACTGCAGAAGACACAAATGAGGATATGTTCTCTACTGTTTAGAGCAGGGCACTGTTGTTTAAGGGGCTCTTTCAGCTAATTAACTACCTTTCTTTTCTTCCTGAGCTGTCATCAGGGCTGGCCCTACCAATGTTCCACACAGGTCTTCAGATCAAAATCCAGATGGGCAAAGGGCAGCAGTGGAAACTAAAACATACACAACAGTTTTGGTGAACAACAGAGTGGTTTTTTAGTTAGCCTTTATCCAGCCTGGAACTACAAGTGGTCAGCTGGAGACAGGCCTGCCTTTCATAGTGTGGAGAGAGGAGAACTGTGATGTGGGAGGAGGACTGTGATTTCTAGGTCTGTCTCTGGTTTGGCAGGACTGTTGAAACCAGCAGAAACCAGCTAAACAAAACTGCACTTTTCTGGTGGTAGTGCTTCATATTTCTGCACCAAATACAGCATAAACACCAGGGAAGGGGCCAAGAATGGAAGATTCAAGGTTGGGTGATGAACATGACCCATCTGGTTATTCATTACTGGTCTAGAGCAATCTTATCCCCAGAAGGCATTACCAGCTTCACAGACACCACATGTCCATCAGGGATAGTCACAGGGCCCCACAATAACCAAGAACTGACCAGGGAACCATAGACCAAATCGAGAAAACCTGATGCAAACATTAACGTGGTGTCCCTGGGTTGTGCATCAGGCAATGAACACTCATCATCTGGCTGTGTACAGGCTGCTAGGATTAACCTTCATGAAGTTTAAAAAATTATTAAAGCAGTAGAAATGCTAAATCCTAGATTTTAGAGAAGGTGTCCTTTGTTCTTCTGGCATATAAAGGGCACAAGGCTACTGCATAAAAGCAAGACAGTGTGTCCACACGGAGGAACACCCAAAGGCCAGCACAGAAATGCTCCACTCATAACTAGGTTGGAGCAAATATGAAGTGAGTTAGGATACACAGGGACAGACAGACCCCAGCTGGTAGAGGGATGCTGTGGGTGGCCAGGGCAAGCTCAGTGCATCCCCAGGGAGAGCTCACCATCTGGCTTCTTTTGCAGGGTGACTCTGGTGGGCCCCTGGTTTGCCAAGAACCATCTGGCAGGTTTTTCCTGGCAGGAATTGTGAGTTGGGGTATTGGATGTGCTGAAGCCAGGCGGCCTGGGGTTTACACACGTGTTACCAAACTCAGAGACTGGATCTTGGATGCTATTTCTGCCTTCCCTACCTCCATAGCCCGTACTGCCCCTCCAGCACATTTCAGTACTAACAGTAACATGGTCAGCGCTGAAGAGGTCAACACCACCACCGAAGCAACCCCTACCACCTCACCAGCCCCAGCTGCCAGCAGGCCAGTGACTGCAGCAAGACCACAAGGTATGAGCCCCCACAGCAGGTGCACCTCGGCAGGCAGAGTGATAGGTACAGGTCCAAACATCAGGTTTGTTCCTCCGCTGACCTAAGCTGACCTTCTGTAAGGTGAGCCACACAACTTCGCCTGAGGGCTAAGGTACAAGTGGCACTAAATGGCTGCCCTGGCCTCAGTCCAGAGCAGCCTGGCAAAGTCACTCAGTACCTCTGCAGTTCCATATGCTCCTTTGCTTACGTGACTGTCTGTGTAATCTTGCCTGTGTAACTGGTCTGCTCTGGAAGGCCCAGAACAGGTCACTGAGGCACAGCAGCATCTGACAGTTATTTAACCTGTTGGTCACTTACTTTTGCTTGCCACCTGAGGAACTCCCAGCAGTTCAAAACTGATGGCTGCCCCTTCACAGCAGCCATGCATCTCTCCCTGAAGGGAAGGAGGGCAGGTGTCTGCAGGATGACCTGTCTACTCCAAGGAGCCCTCCCAGCAGCTTTGCAGGGAGATGCAGATGAAGGATATTTTTCTAAATCTAGAATTAACTTTTTATCTGGAATGGCAAGGCTAAGAGGCACAGAGCTGCTGATTACTCTGCCTTCAAGAAGGGCCCAGGATTGACGACTTGCCAAGAGCAAGATGCAGAACAGCAGTTTGTGTGAAAGCCCAGCTGTATATGGCCACCATCAGGCACTGCCACTATCAGCTGGCAGGGTTGGGTAGATGTCTCACACCTCAGCCCTGACCTGTCCCTGCTAAGGCTTACTGGTTAGAAATAGCAAAGTCTCTCCTTGCTTGTCTTCTGCTAGGAATACTCACAAGTCATGCTTTGACTTTTGTTCAGAGTGTGGAGGACGACCTGGGTTCTCTAAACCCAGCAAGATTGTGGGAGGAACAGATGCTTCCAGAGGAGAGATCCCTTGGCAAGTCAGCCTGAAAGAAGACTCAAGACATTTCTGCGGAGCCACCATCATTGGGGACCGCTGGCTGCTGTCAGCAGCTCACTGCTTCAATGAGTAAGAGCCCATCTCTGCCCCTGCTCCAGCTCACCTGCCCACCAGCACAGAGCTGCACAGCCAAATCCACAGTGTGGCATTGGAGTCAAGAAATGGAAATCAAGAACACATGTTGGACATTAATTTTTGCTATAACTAGACATTCACAGTAAAAAGGAGTTTGTGGGAGGTTGGAATGAGGCAGAGAAAGGTTAAAGCAGCCTGAGCAGGGAGCAAGGACAACGCATCTAAGAGGAGTGGAAAAAGGTGCCACAAGAGAGTTTCTTTAATAAATTTAACCTTAAAAATTGTCTGTAATATATGAAATAGAGACACGTGGTCAGTGGTAAAGGGAAAATGGTCAGTTCACTCCTGCATATTTCTGTTAAACCTCAAGAGCCCAAGCCCAGATTTATAAGTAGCCTAGATAAAGAAATGAGTAGCAAGAAGATAACGCTTGTCAAGAATAAATTCCTGAAGGCAGAAAAGGTGGGTGAGTAACTCTGAAGGATTTTAAGACAACCTCATGCATTAAACAGATGGGCAATAAAGCAGCAAGTGAAATGCAGGGTAGACAAGTGTGAAATGAGGCACACACCAAAACCAGCAGTGCTGTCTATCTGTGAATGAGGATGAGTCTTCATCAGCTGTTGCAATTCAAAACAAGAGGTCAGAAACATGTGGATATTGCCCTGAGAGCAGCAGTCCTGTGGCAGGGGCAGTTAACGAGCACAAGAATGCAGTAAAAAACAAGGGAGGTGAGCAGGATGTTGCTGGTAATGCACAGCACACCGACTGCTCCTACATCACAGGAAGGGCAAGAGTAACGCTGTGTGAATGTGTACACAGGGCTCAGGGATGAGCTGGGTGTGGAGCAGCATCATAACAAGCACAACAAAATAGATCAGACTAGACCTGGGAAAAAAAACAACTGGTGGGAAGGCAGTGTTTGATGGAACTGTACAATAATGAAGGGTACAAAGTGTTTTGGGAATGCCTTTTGACTGTCTTTTTAAGATACCAAATAACCACCAAGAGCAGGTGGAAAACAATCAAAAGGAAGCAGTTTTTAATAAATGTCATTAAACTGAATATTAAAAATTTACCTGGGGTTAAAAAAAAGAATAAAACACAACTTTAGAAAATTCCAAATAAAACAAAAAAATCCAGCAAGACCTACTGAATACAGAGACACCACCTGTGTGCCGGAACACTCCTGAAATCACAAATTTCTGGAGATGAAGAGAGGATTATTATTACATGTTTACTTGATCTTCAGGTAATATCCAAGAGGTCCCACTGCTGGAAACAGTTCTTTAGGCTTGACTTAGCTGGGCTGCTCCGCTGTGTGCTGATCATGTAAAGCTGTGTGCAATTTCAATGTCAGAATTCATGCCAGGCATAAGTGTGAGTATGCACATTTGGGATTATGTATTTGCAGGACAATTCCAGAAGAGATCGAAGCCTATGTGGGAACAACATCACTAAATGGAACAGATGAGAATGCAGTGAAAGTCAATGTAACACGAGTGATCCCGCATCCCCTCTTCAACCCCATGATTCTGGACTTTGATGTGGCTGTACTTGAACTGGCAAGACCTCTTGTCTTCAACAAATACATACAGCCCGTGTGCCTTCCACTTGCCGTGCAGAAGTTTCTTGTTGGCAAGAAATGCCTCATTTCTGGATGGGGTGACCTCCAGGAAGGGAACGGTAAGCAGTAATGCATTACCTACTGATTTGCCTTGGAGCAGTGATACCCTGAGCAGCAAGGTCCGTGCCACTGTAATCCACAGTCCTGGGAATGTATAAGACAGGGGTCAGTAACAGGGACAGTCAGGAACTGACAGAAACACAAGAATAAGCAAGAATAAAGGCACAGAGAGCACTGCCTTAAACCACAGTTACCTAGGAGTCACCAGCAAACAAGAAAATGGAGAGAGCAGCTTGGTGGGAACCAGGAGACACCTCCTGGACTGCCCTCAGTAGGTCTACCATGCTAAGCAAGTGTCAGGTGCTTGCCTCAGAGCCTGCTGCAGCTCTGGCAGGACAGTATGATAGCCACAGCAACCACTCTCAGTCACAGAGATGTTCCAAGCAATTAGCAAAAGCAAAGATCCCACTATAGTGAGAAGGCCTGAGAGTGGCACGTGCTACCAAAGAAGTCCAGCTGACAAGAAGCCCACAAGCTCTCAGGACCATGGGACACAAACTGTGTGCAGAATCCTTAGCACAGACACTAAACTGCACCCAGGGTTGAGCCACAAGCTTCAGGGCTGCTGAGAAAACAGGTTATATAGGACTCAATTCCCATGTGGGATTAGAGCCTGTTTTCCCAAAGTATGTGTTGAGTCAGTCTAAAAGCCACTAGCTCCTTCCCTCTGCTGCACTCACTATTTCCATGCTTTTCATGCAGACACCAAGCCCGAGATCCTGCAGAAAGCATCTGTGGGCATCATAGAACAGAACACCTGCAACTTCCTCTACAACTTCTCCCTCACTGACCGAATGATCTGTGCTGGCTTCATGGAGGGGATGGTAGACTCATGCCAGGTAAAAGTGTGGTATTTCTCTACTCCATAGATTGTTCTAGAAAGCTGGGCTAGCTCTGCCTTCAGCAGATCCTTGTGAAATATTTACTGAGCTGCTGTAACCCAGCTATGTAATTCCCATGTACCTGAGCACAAAAATCCCCAGCCCACTACTTTGGAGATTTAGAAAAGTAAATAAAGCTCCACCAAGTCGAGAATTACTTAAACCAACATCCCACCACTCTGTCTGGCCAGACAAATCATGGATGAAGCAGGTCTCCTCCGGTAGCAGTGAATCAGTGGCAGTTGGTGGCAGCTGTGGAAAGGTGCTGACACGAGCCAGGCTGAGCCACTGACCCTAGCTTCAACCTCTGCACACTCATGCCCTGCATACACACTGCATGACAGCAGACAGACCCACAAGGCAGGAGAAAGAAGAGCTGGGGGTAGTAAAGTCCTTCTGGTACGTCTGAGGGGCAGACCTGATCGGACTGAGCAGCCATTGCCTTGCTTTTTCTGCAGGGAGATTCAGGTGGGCCCTTGGCCTGTGAGGTGACCCCGGGAGTGTTTTACCTTGCTGGCATCGTGAGCTGGGGATTTGGTTGTGCCCAGGCTATGAGACCTGGTGTGTACTCCAGAATTACAAAATTCACAGACTGGATCCTGGACACCATCTCCCAGTTGCCCAATGGTGGCACAAGCATCCCTTCCAGTTCAGCCGTCCCTAGAACTTCTACCACAGCCATTTTTATCCAGCCAAGCACAACGGCTGCAAGTCCAGCCAGCAGAACCACCCTGGGGATGAAGATGAGCACAACCGTGAATGAAACTTCCACAACTCTGAGAATGACCGACACTGCCAAGCCCACCCAAACCCCAGGTAAAACTGGTAACTGATGCGTTGACATGTTGGTAGGACGCCTTCAGCATAGAGGGTACTGAGCAGGCCATGGGTTATTGCCTTCCAGTGGTGCCTTGTACCAGCCTCACTTTCAAGTGTTCCAGCAAGGTGTGTATCGGAAAAGAAAATCCCGAATGTGATGGTGTTGTGGACTGCAGCAACGGCTTCGACGAGCGCAACTGCGGTGAGTTCTCCTGTGTAGCCCCCGGCTGCTGCCAGCTGTGCTCTACATGACCCAGACTCCACAGTGGCACCCACCATATTCACACCGGTTGTCTTGGGCCCAGACACTGGGGGCCTGGGCCAGCCCACTGTGGTCCAGATCATACTTGCTCTGCCAGAGCCTAAAACAAGATAAAGTTGGATGAGCCGGATCCAAATTTACTGCCAGAAAGTGTGACCTCTTCTACTCTGCTACAAACATTAGAACCCATTTCCCAGCACACTGGCCTTCTGGCCAGTCAGTCTGGTAGCACAAGGTGGCAAGACAGCTCTGCACAACATGGCAGCCCAGAAAGTGTCTTGTCATCCCTGGGACTGCTCTTTGGGCTGCACATTCCTTGCCGTGTGATAGCTCAGCCAGTCCATCCAAATATCCACTCCTCACATACCACATCCCTGGAAGGTGTGATCCGTGATAACAAGTCCACAAAATATACCTTGTCTGTCAAGCCTTGCCTCAGCTGGGTGAACTGAATTCATCACATCCTACTGCCCTGTACATGCTCCCCCAGACGGTTGTCCCACAGCCCAGGTTGTGGAAGGCAGGCAGTCATTCCTTTCATTTATGGTTACTTAAAACCACGGTGCTTCTTCCTCTGTTCCAGACTGTGGCTTCACAACTGCTCTGGCCTTCAGCAAGATCGTGGGTGGCAGCAGCGCAGCTCGAGGAGAATGGCCCTGGCAAGTCAGTCTCTGGCTTCGGCGGAAGGAGCACAAGTGTGGGGCTGTCCTCATTGCTGACCGGTGGCTGCTCTCTGCAGCTCACTGCTTTGACATGTAAGTCTGAGATGAGCTAGTTAAGCCAGCTGGCTCTTGGCCTCAGTCCCATCAGCCCACCTGCCCTTCCCCTCCCTCGCAGTCCAGTGCCCTGGCTGGGATGCTGTGCCCCACAGGAAGCACACACCCCCTATCAGAGACATGCCCCTACAGGTAAGTGTGAAGAGGAACGAGTGGAGCAAAGCCTGAGTATACCTACTGTTCTGAAGGCAGGGGTCCTGACTTCCCAAGATGGGGCAAGCCCCACAAGTGAAGGGATGGCCCTCCTTGTGAGGCTATGGTCCTAACAGCCAGGTTTGCTGTCTTTCTGCAGTTACAGTGACCCCAAAATGTGGGTGGCCTTTCTAGGAACACCCTTCCTGAGTGGCATCGATGGCAAAATGGAGAAAATATTCCGTATCTACAAACACCCTTTTTACAACGTCTACAGCCTAGACTATGATGTGGCACTACTGGAACTGAGCACACCTGTCATGTTCAGCAGCACCATCAGACCTATATGTCTCCCAGACAATTCTCATATCTTCCATGAAGGGGCCAGATGCTTCATCACAGGCTGGGGCTCTACAAAGGAAGGAGGTACTGGCTAAGAGGGACCTCCCAGATCCATGATGGCCAAGCTCAATGCCACCTACACTGCAAGCCCCAACATCTACAGTTCCCACACCACTACCCCAAGCACTCCCATCCTAGGCCATATGCTGCAGAGGATACCAAGCTGGGCAAGGCCTGGTGTCACCATCATCTCCTCCCCAGCTACCACGCACTCTACTTCTCCGTTTGGTCACACTGCTGCCCTCTTGGAGCCTTCGCAAACTTTCTACCTGCCAGCCACTGTGCTCCCCACCCCCAGAGCAGCTGCTCCAGCTGTGTTCCTGCAGTACAAGGACCACCCCAATACCATTTGTGTCTGGTCAGCCAAGCTGCCTGACAAACTACACACCCAAGGGACCTTCCTGTGTTTGCTCTGCTGAACCAGGCCTGATTCACTTTCCCAGAGCAGGTCTCTCCCTCTGGCAAGCAAATAAGGCTGCAGAGACCCCACTTCTTCACATGCTGCTATTTCTCATGTGCTCTTTGCTCAGCTAACAGCAATACTTGTCTCCTCAGGTCTCATGTCAAAGCATCTGCAAAAAGCAGCAGTGAACGTGATCGGAGACCAGGCCTGCAAAAAGTTCTACCCCGTCCAGATCAGCAGCAGGATGCTGTGTGCTGGTTTCCCACAGGGCACCGTCGACAGCTGTTCAGTGAGTGCAAGAGCAGCAAATGCTATGGCTAGGACAGAGCAAGCTCATGCCAAGTCCCTAGGCTATATTCTCTCAGGAGGGCCCTGCCCTGCCTCCCCTAGCTCAGCTGTCTGTCCATCCATCAACTAGCTGCTGCTTCTATCCACGTCCATCCTGCATTCACCTCATGCTGCTTGCTCCACCAACCTGTGACAGGTCAGGGAAACACACAGAGAGGTAATGCTAAACAAGAGACCACAGGGGTACCATGGAGCCTATTCCATGACCCTACTGTACCTCCAAACACACTCTTCAATGTTCCAGAACCCCAGTCTCAGATAGTTCATGCAGGTACATCAGTGAGCAGTCCTCCAGCTTGGAATGGGGCTCCTGGGGAAGTGGGGAACAGGATGGGAAATGAAAGAACATTTCACAGCTGGGGGAGCAGCACTGCCTGTGGCTTGATACTGGATCCTTTTCCTCTCTCTGCAGGGTGATGCAGGTGGGCCCCTGGCATGTAAAGAACCCTCAGGGAAGTGGTTTCTAGCAGGAATCACGAGCTGGGGCTATGGCTGTGCCAGGCCATACTTCCCTGGTGTCTACACCAAAGTCACAGCTGTCCAGGGCTGGATTGTGCAGAACCTCAAGCTCTGAAACTGCATTTCACCACTCAGGGAAGGTGATGAATGAGAGGAGTAACTGCCAGAGGATGCACTAACCCCTATTGTACATTTTTCTGATGTTGCAAAGGGGTGAAGACTGCCTTGCAGGTATTAAGCAAATACCAGTGTTGTGTGACCCGCTGGTTGTGACACCAAGACATTTGATAACTGCTTTGCATAGAAAGGTACAAATTCTAGACATTTTCTATAAATAAATGAGGCCTGTCCCATCTTAAGACCTGGCCAAACATACTGCGCCTTAAAACATGACCTTTCTAGTTGGATGGGTGCTGGAAACATCTGCCAAAGATTCATGGAATTTGGCTGACCTCTGCCTGTGAGCTGTCATCCCAAAGCCATGCCAACAGACTTGTGAACTTCGCCCCAGTGCAAAGTTATGCCCTTGCAGAAGCTTCAAACCTCACTGTCTTGATGGAGCTGTTGTGCTGTGCAGTGGCTTTTGGGAAGGGTGTGATGCTGTTTCCAATTAATGCGTGGTACTAGAGAGCTCAGTGATGACCTCCTGGCTCACCATCTGATCCCAAGAGAATGCAGGACTAGAACACTTGGGAGTTCAGACTGCACAGGCCCTCATCTGTACTAGAGTATTAGCACAGGCTTCTCACACACCCCCCCGCAGCTCCTTTTGCATTAGGCAACAGGTGGTTAAACTGGCAAAGATTAACGCATGGCCACAGAGACCACTGTCTAGCTAAGCTAGGTGGGAAAAACTTAAAAGTGCTGAGATAGTAGTGCCAAGTATACTTGTCAGGTCCCACCAACCAGCATAAGACACACAGACAACTTTGTTCACAAGAACTGCTGCAGAACTCATGTGCCGGGCCTTGGGCAGAGCAGACTTAGACAACTCCCCACAGATTCAGCCACCGAAAGTGAACAGCTACTCATACCCCAAACCCCTTCCTCAGTTTTGGTGCTTTAAGGTCTGCATCTCGGCATAGCAAGAGGTTTCTTCCATCCCAATCCAGGTGGCAGCAAGATCCACCATTTTCCCAGATAGAGCACCAGCTAGGTGGGAAACCTGGCTTCCAGGCACGGCTCAGCTTCAGATGGGTTCAGATCCATGGCTGGAACACTTGTGGGATGCTCCCATGAACAAAATGGGACTGCTGCACAGCCAGCACCACAAAATTCACACAGAATAAAGAAAAGTAAAAAGGCCCCTAAGCAAACATGTCTGAAAGCACTTTATTTTCAAGTAGTCATTCTGACAGTCTGGAAAGGAAACTCCAGTTTCAGTAAGTCCAAATACCCAACTGGTATATACCCTATCTCCTCATAGTTTCTTGTGTGAGAACATTTTAGTTTCTATCACATCCCTCTGAATGTCCTAGCAGGTATGGAGATGTCATCCTTCCACTCTGTCTCTGTGTCTGGCAAACCGTCAAATCTTTTATAAAATACAGAAGCACTTCAAAAGAAGGGATTTGAAAAAAACTCACTACATGGGCACTGTTAATCTCCAACACTCTCCTCTTCCAGCTGCTGTATCCACTGCTGACCACACAGCATGAACCCACCTTTTCAGGAGCAGTGTGTAAGCAGAAAATAGAGAGTTGCGCCTCAAAGCAGACCCACATCCCCTGTTGCAGACATGCTCCTCCATCAAAAAAAACATGCTTAGAATGTAGGCTCCAAGATGGAATGTCTGTGCCAGAGCCAAACCAGAAACTACAGAGTATCACAGCCACACAACACGCTTTATTCTATAAAGAAATGAACCTAAGTACTTCCCCCCCGTTCATCCCTAGCTGTGCTTGTACAACTATTTGCGAGGCTGTACGCAGTGTCCAACACTGTGCTTGAGCTGAGTCAAAGCCTACGAGCCCAAAGATAGCCCCACATAGCGCTATACAGATACAAGGAATGAAAGTGCCAAGGTGGCATGTGGAGAATCTTCTGGCAGCTTTTCCACTAATGAAAAGGGACTGGGTAACTACCTCATGGATAGGTCCATGCTGGAATCCCGAGCAAGGGCATTGTGCTGCTGGCTTGGCTTGGCCCCTGTTTGCCACAGAAGGCTCCTTGTCTGTTGCAGCCCTTTTGGCAGGGATTTATCGATTGAGATAATGCCTTGCGCCAGTCTGGACAGTTGGGAAGGGCAAGAAGTAAACCATGCAGCTCACGAAAAAAATCACTCGCTCCTGGAGCTGGTGCTAATAAAAGCCAATGGATACAAAAGGTTCAGCGAGGTTTTATTGCTCTGCCATGGCAGGGGCTGGGAAGGCAGCAGGATTCACCCCTAACCCCCTGGACTGGCCGCTCGTCCCTTCCCCACATGGTCCCTCTCGGCCCGGAGGCCGGCAGGCGTCACATGTTGGCTCTCTCCCGCTGCAGCCGAGAATTGTAGGCTCGGGAAACTGTGTTCCAGGAGTCCATGTACCGGTCCATACACATGGCGATGCATTTCTGCGGGACACAGAGCCTCAGCAGCCGCCCCGAGCTGGAGGGCCGCGGGTCCCCACTTCTCCCGCCCGTCCTCACCTGCTCGGAGTTGTCCAGGGCACCGCCGGGCTTCCCGATGCACTTCCGAAAGCACTTGTCCGTCATCCGCTGCGGAGAGAGCCCGTGAGCAGGACCGCGGCCCCGGGGCTCCGGCCGCAGCCGCCGCCCCCGCTGCGAGGGGAGCGAGGCGGCCTGGCCGTCCCTCGCGACCCGCACCGGGACCAGCCAGCCCCCGCCCGCCCCCCCCACCGGCACCAGCCACCCCCCGCCCGCCCCCGCCGCCCCTTCTGACCTGCAAGAGCTCCTGTGCGTTGGCCACGGCGATCTGCACCTTCACCTGCTCCATGATGAGCCCCGGGTCCAGCTTCCCCCCGCCGCCTCCTCCAGAGCCGAAATCGGAGCCGAAGCTGCTCTCCATGCCCAGAGACACCGCGAACTGGGGGCCCTGCGCTGCCAGAGGCAGAAATGGCGGCGCCCAGGACTGCGGTTCCCGGCGGGCCCCGCGCCGGGTCCGCCTCCGCCTCCGCGCCGGGCGGGATCGAGCGCTGCGCTCCAGGGGCCGACGGGGCCGCCTCAGCGGAGCCGCTCCACGCCGCCTCCAGCCCGGGGGCGCCCGTCCCGCCGCTGCTCGTTGCCCGTGTCACCGAGCGCTGGTGTCACCGCCGGCCGCAGAGGAGGCGGCCCCGAGCGATCTCCCAAGGCACTCGCCGGGGCCGGGCCGTGCCAGGCCCGTGTCAGGCAACAGCGTTCGAGTACCAGGGTTCAGCTCAGCCCCACTAACTGAGGCAACGGGAAGGGGCTTTAAACCGGCATCACCAGAGACACAAACGCTGTTCAGCTGCACCCCGTGGTGAAACACCAGCTCTGCTGGGATCCCCGCAGAGAGAAACTCCCCTATGGG
>VWZT01005114.1:26233-105072 GCA_013397055.1 Pachycephala philippinensis
GGGACACACCCCGCGATCCTTGCCGGGACACACCCCGCGATCCCTGCTGGAGCACACCCCGCGATCCCTGCCGGGACACACCCCGCGATCCCTGCTGGGACACACCCCGCGATCCCTGCTGGAGCACACCCCGCGATCCCTGCTGGGACACACCCCGCGGTCCCTGCTGGAGCACATTCTGTGATACAGCGGATCACTGTTAGGAGCACAGACAGCTCTTTGTGTCCTCTCTCCACGCTTAATAAAGGCCTCCTTGGATGAGTCATCTCAGCCCACATGACCTGTGTGTTGGTTAACAGACGGAAACCAATAAAATGCAAAACATTTATTCGAGTGTGTTGTACAAAAAGTTTCCAGTCATAAAATGTATATTACAAATCATTGAAAAAGACAAGACATTTGGCATGCATATTCTAAAAAGAAAAAAACAAACCACTTTGAAATGATAAAGTCTAGGTCATGATGTAGTTTTTCTGAGTTTCAAGTGAACATTTTTATCATTTTGTCTTTGTGTTTCTGTTAACAACCTTTTTCATAATTCCCTATTCAAAAAACCTGAACCTTCCAGAAACTTGTCTGCAGCAGCTGACTGGAGGTGGTTACTGCAGTGCCCTCAAGGCAGACCTATCTAAATCAAAATTTTGTTAAAAAATTAAAAAAAAAAAATCACAATTCAAGTCACAAGGCATCGCTACTATGAAAATAAGAGACTGCCCAAATAGAAAGCATTTTGGCTTAAACTTGCTCAAAATAGATTATTGCTTGTGATTTTAGTGTAATTATTTGGGTAGCTGAATATACAGTAACATCTGCCTTACCAAGATGGACTTGTCACTTCAGTAATAGCTAACTAGAAAATCTGGAAGTTCAATAAACCACATCTTATTTTCTGGAACTCCAAGTCAATTCACTGCTTATGCTATTCTGAATGGAGGCTTTGAATATCGAGCATCCTTTTCACTCTAGACCTTAGCATTTCAAGAAAGGCATTATGTTTACAAATAATAATTGCATGTAAATATGGTCTTGTATAAAAAAACCAACAAACACCTTTAAATAATTTTAAACTGGTTTAAAGCTAAGCGTATTGAAGGGCAAATAAAAATTCTGTTTCCCAGGCCATTTTAAATGAGAAAACAATCTCTCCAATATAATTTGTCCCAACATTCAGCTAAAACAGTACTTTGAAAAATGCAATCACTATCTCACCTTCCGCTCACTGGTTCACAAGGCTTTGCTCACACGGAGTTTGGACCCAACAGTGTTAATAAAATGCAGGATCAAATATGGATATGCCTTTGATTAGAGATAAGACTTTCAAAAGAAGATACAGAAAGAAAATAAAATGGTTTAACAGTGAAGACATGAGAGAAGTGGCTACAAGAGATCTAGAACATACAGCATGCATGTTTTCCTACAGCATCAAAACCTTTCTGATGTGCATAAAAGTAAGAGATTCTCCAGTGTCCTGGGGTGCAAAGAGGATTTTTATAGGGCTTTTCTAACCTGCAGCCTCTGTTCAGGTTGCAGTTAAAGGGCCTTTATACAGGATGAACATTAAAAAAGAAAAAAAAAGGTGTATAAAACCCAGTAAGATCCCTGAACTGAACATGAAGTGTCTCATTGCTCGAGGACAGACACCACACGTAGTGATCTCCTTTCACAGTACAGCACTGCTTCACACTGCAGTACAATTCCCACACTACTGCCAGCTTGCACACATGCTCAGCTGGCTTTTATATCACAGGAAGCAGATATTTATATTCTTCCTGAGACTTTTGGTTCCTGCCACAAACATAGACTATCCAGCCAGCTCCCCATCTAATGGCAACACAGAGCTGAAGACAAGTGAACAACATGTCAGTGCAAATGATGGGTTCTGTCAGAGCCAAGCTGGAGCCCTGTGTTGGCATAAAGAGACCTGCTGGGAAATAGAGCTGTGAAGCAACAAGGGAAACTGGAAATACAGCTGTGCGGCAGCAAAGGAATCATAGGAAATATGGATGTGCAGGAACAAGGGAATCCCAGCCACTCCACTCCTTGGAGTATGTCACTGCAATGCAACAGTTAAAGGAACAGATGCAGAAGCAAGGGAGACAAAAGTGGCATGAAATGCCAGGGACCCTGAGGCTACACCTCACTCCAGAAGACACCACATTCCTAACAGGTCTGAGGGTTGATGGACTTGTTCTGAGACACGTATTTTCACGTGACACGAGCTTAGGAGGAGGAAGGATGTGTTTACTGTATTTTATATGATATTCTGATATGATCTACACACAGGAAAAACTATTTACCATTTCATCCAAAATAAGGTTATATTTCTGGAATAAGAACATCCATATGGATAGTTATGCTTAAGTAACTACTCTGATAAAAGCTTCATTTCCCTCATCAGGGACACCTTAAAATAATTTTTCTCCAGACAAGTCCAATTTATTTCTCCTTCAAGCTTTATGCCAGGTATCAGCACTGGCGTAGAACTGCTGTCCATGCTCTAATTTTGTCAACACTGGTTCATATACAGGATTAAAGAGAAAAAGCCAGAAAGGCGACACTGGATTTCATTTGGACAAAAAGCTTTAAATATCCTGAAAATGGAAAGAAATCCTTGAAAGATGGCTATAAAAACAGT
This sequence comes from Pachycephala philippinensis, assembly GCA_013397055.1. NCBI lineage: Eukaryota > Metazoa > Chordata > Aves > Passeriformes > Pachycephala > Pachycephala philippinensis. The sequence continues at coordinate 28,869 of VWZT01005114.1, forward strand.
GGCTAAAAAGAAACAATGCTTTTTGGGCTAGTAAAGCCACAAAACTGCCTCCCAGTCTGGCTGGGACAGCACTGTTAGACTGAGGCTCAGCATCAAAAGCAAGAGGCCGGGATGGTGGCTGGAGAAGGCGACACACAAAAAAGAAAGTACATGGAATACAGTAGTTCTTCTGTGTCTTGTAATTTACAGCCAGGAGTTATTGATCATATTTTTAGCAGCCTGTTAAAAAGAACTGTGGTAACAGAATCATCCACATTCAGACTGTTGGCTTTTCCCACAGTGTCAATCACAGGTTTATTTGACCTGTATATACCTAAACATGGTCCTGAAGAATGAAATAAACTGTTTCCAAAGTTAAAGGACACAGTTGCAATTCTAGGGACAAATTCTGCAGACTGTTACTCAAGGGCACAGTGCTCATCACAAGAGATCTGCAAGCACCAATTCTTAAAGAAGACACATTCCCCATACAGTAGCTGTTAAGAAGACTATGGCTCAGGTAGCAAGAGGTTTTTCTTCATTCAAGCTGCCTTTCTGAGGCCATTCTTTACAGGAAACAAACAAACAAAAAACCACAGAAAAAATGCAAATTAACTACACGTTCATTGCTTTAGTATTTAAGATCACAAAATAATCTTAGATTTACAGGACAATCTTAAAGGAATAAGCAGTCTGAAAACTGGCCCATGTAAAAAAAATAAATATAGATCTTTAGGGAAAAAGCAAAAAGCCCTCAAACACTATGTCAGTATATTATAGAAGCTGTGGGTCAGAAAGGGAAATGGTGTCCAGTGGTTGGAAGGTGTGTTGCAAAAATTAATTTACATTGATTGCATTCATTTGCGTAACAATTTAGAAAAGGTAATTATAACAGTATGTCTGAGAAACATAATTTCACTAGATACATCTTACAGAGAGAGAGACATGATTTACTACATATTTAACCTCCTACTCAAGCAGAGTGGGAAAATTACATTAGAAAGATGGCCAAGTACATCAATGCAGTTATTCCATCAGCCCGAACAGCCAAATCTTCATACTGGTTTTTTGTAATGGGTCTTCTGATAATGGATTAAAACATAATTCTAAATGCCTATTCACTTAATTTCAGCAACTCAGTCATCCCATTCAAACAGAAAAATGTAGCATCTTTGATTTATTTTTAAATGGTAAAATAAATCCTGAAGCTTAAAGCCCCTTTTGTTCCCACCCTGCTTGCATAACAAAGCCATCAGTCAGAGCCACTAAACTGCCTTTCTAGGTTATATCTGTCAGTCATGATACTGTTCAGAGAACATAATGTCCGAAAGCCACCGAAAACATCCAAACCTTGTCACTTGTCTGATGAGTTTTAACTATTTGAATGACAAGATCAGAGTTCAAGAGTGCAGGTAAAAACAGGATTCTATGCTGGAATCAAAGAGTATCCAAATTTTGTATCCAAACTAGTAGTTGAAAAAACATTTGCATTCTTTGGAGCAGTCAAGTATTTTTCCTTGACCTTAAAGATGAACACTAACCCTTATGGGACTCGGAGTTATCTCCAGAGAAATGTAGCAGCAGAAACCTTAAGCTAAATGGACACTGTCAGATAAAAAATGCATCCTATTAAAATAAAAATCACCTGCTGCCCGTACAACACATTTTTTATAAAAAACATTATTCTCCCTTCACTCCTTGTTAGACTCTGCCCCGAGCACTTGAACACTGCGTCACTTACGTCCTTAACAGAGGCAGTTCCTTTGAAATGTTTAAAAGTCATTAAACCATTTCTGCTCTATTTTGCAAATACTGCTCCTTAGGATATCTGACAATGCCTCTTTGAACATAAGAGAAGTATGAACAAGCTGTATCTAGCTCTGATTAACGAAGTCAACATTTACATGGGATAACCTTTAAAATCCCCAATATTTATCATAGCCAAAAGTATCAATATGTTTTACTTCTAAAATCTTAATCAAATATCTTTAAAGCAGAATACATCAAAAGGATTAAATCATAAATACTGAATATCACAATTTGTGTCCATGATTTAACTTGTGACAATGGCAAAATCCCCTAAAAATCAAACACTTCAAACTCTGGGTTTGACACTTCCAACTTAGGATGGTGTATATATTCAGGAAGCAGAACCCACCATTCTCCATCTTCTGAAATGATGACATGGAGCTCAGGTGTGACAGACCCAGATGTTTTACTATTAGGCTGTCAAACCTTGGAGAAAGACACGATGGCAAGGTCCTGACTCAAAAATGCCTACAATGAAGCTTCCCTGTGACACTGCAATTGTGGGGCAGCACTTTGAATGAATCTGGGGTCTAATTTTCCTAAGCTGCGAATTGCTGAGGATACCAGGCAAAATACTAGCATTTCTACAACAGTGGAGGAAACACTCCATGAATCTCTCCCAAGGCCCTGCAGATGAACACACTTCATTAAACTTCTTTTCTGGGGGTATTATACTGGTTATATATGTAATTATTGATTTACCATACACTCAAGGAGTCTCATCTCATTTTAGCTAAAAATCTCTTTTCTGCTTTAGGTTTCTATGTAAGACTTTAAACTCTGTATGGGGAAAAATATTGTATTCCAATATAGTGTTTCAACAAACAGGGAAAAATAAAGAAATCTATTAAAAATTCTGGCAGTTTTGTTCAGTAAAAATTTTTTTTTAAATTTTTTTTTATAAAAATGTACCAAGGAGTAAACTTCAAAGAAATCAGGTGATGCATATAAAAATAGTTTTCAGTGGCTCTGGAAGGAAAAAATAGCAAAAATAAAAGGAAATAAATGAAGGGGAGAAAGCGCAAATAATAGTTTCTTTCTTCTTTTTTCACATCACTGAGCATCCTCTAGAGGTTGTTCTGGGATCCCCCTAAAATAAGATAGGCAGAGTTGAATTCAATTCTTACCAGCTATTCAGATTGCAAGCCTAGACTGGTTATCATCTCAGTTGTCAAAAGCACTTTTTTAGTAGTTTAGTTATATTAAGGGAACATCACTACTCTAGAGGAAGTAGAGCACATGCCCCAGTCTGCTGCCAGGACTGACACACTGCTCCTCTGGTTGTGGTTTCCTGTGATGGGTTGACTGGTTAGTCTCCATATTTCCAACAGTGATACAGATGACAAATTAAATTGTGATGTCATTAGCTCGAGACCAGCAAGTTCCTTTATTTCAAATGCTGATTCCATTTGAGAGAGATCTCTGCCGTATAGCTGCTTTTTTGGGTAAGAAACATCAGTTGCTTTATACTACAAATACACTGCTCAATCTCTTTGGGACCAAAAAAGCTTTGAGAACTCGCCTGCAAACCTGCACAGAATGGGTTCTTTGTGAAAACAGCTACTAATGGCCATTGATCAGAGGAACAAATCACTTGAGTTTCAAATCTAAAATATTTTCTGGTATCACCTATATATATTTCTCCTTTTTTTGCTCTGTGAACTGCTGGTCACTTATTTCGCATTTTTAAACTAAGGGTTATCAAAACATACACGTGGTATTATTAAGAAAAAACAAGTTTATTTCAGGTGTAGAAGATATATTGTATCAGAAAATAAACCAATAAGCTGAAGCTTGCAGTAAGAGAAGTACTGCCCATTCCTGGTTTTCAGTGGTTATCTGGTAATATTCTGCTTCCAGCAAGAATGTCCCAGCTCTGTTGTACACAGCAGCAGATACTGAACAGGAGGAACACTGCCTGCTAATGCTGCAAATGTGTGATCTGAAGCACAGATACCCTGAGGTGGCATCAGCCACTGCCTGAGCTGTACCAGGATGGATCCCAGCAGTAATTCCTGGCAGCACGATTCGCATTGTCCTTTCTCTGTGCACTGCAATGTTGCAAGCAACCATTGGAAGAAAGGACAAGGAAGCTCAGAGCAGATAAAAGTTGAAGGCCCCCCCCGCCCCCAATCTTATGCCTGATGGATCCAACTAATGAGGCACAAGTTAAACATCTTGTCTGCGTCTGATTACCTGCTGGTTGAAAAAGTCTTCTTCTCCATATTCTGCTTCATCTTCTTCCTCTTCATTCTCTCGCACAACTACTGATTTAGTTACACTTCTCACTGCAACCTCCTATATAAAATGACAGATAAGGAGATGGCCAGGAGTCTTTATCTATCCGTTAAGTTTTTGCTATACCATCAATATAATATCTTTATCAAATTTTGGAGAGTTTAAAGCAACTTGACCAAGATTTAACACTAGCTGTGCAAGCAAATACCGGTAATATCCTGCAAACCACAACATCGTTCCTACTTCAGTGCACTAAAAGGCATGGTAATGTAATTCAGCCATTTGAATTTTCTTTCATTACCCTGGGATTTAAGAGGAAGCAGACATGTTTCAGGTGATCAGTAGTCAGTTTTACACAAGGTCACAGCAGACACAGGTAGGAGCTGTCTGAGACACAGTGTAATGTGAGAAACTAAACTTTCTCAGTATGATTACACAATGTTAAGAATATTCCCAATTTCTAATAAATATTCAGTATCAATTGCATATGTTGGTTATCAGCATGGTCTTACAAGCCAGGCACTAAAGAGAATTCTAAAACCCCAGGAAGCTTCCTTTATTACTAAATTATTTTTAACGCTTCTAAATAGTACGTATTTTTTCTGCCTACTTGCACTATGGAAATCACAGGTGAAAATCTCTAGTTGAGGAAAAAGTTGCCCTTAACATACACTCCTAAGCAGGGACACTAAAGGTAACCATAGTGAAAACAGCCATAAATTTGAAATTTTTTCAGATACCAGTCTGACCACACAGTTTGAATACTGAGTGTTAGCTTTCTATTTGTAAAAATTACCCCCACTCCTACCTCATCCTGCACACAAAGTTCTTCCAGAAAATTGCCAGTGAGAAAGGCAACACAAAAACTGATACAACTGTGGTCTGTTTCTTTTTCCTACTGCTATCAGATTGCTGGGATAATGGCATGATTATGAGTAACAGCCAAGGCACGATTCTCCCTTGCCAAAGTCATCTGCAGGGATGGTTTTAAAAAAATTAATTGTGGACAGATGTAGGACAATGGAGAATGCTCAGGAACATCTGCCCAATGAGAACTTATGCTTCTAACAGAGAAAGGACAACTATCTTCTTACATTTACATTGCACCTCAGACCATCATAGGGACTATACAATGGAACATTGAATTGCCAGAAATGCTTCTTTTCTTTGTCTCTTCTGAAAGTACATACTGAAATTCCAAACCAATTCTACTAGCAGCATATTCCTCCAAAACAGGAAAAAAGTGTCTATGGGCATAATCATGATGATCAGTTTTCAAAAATATCCCAAAAATGTCAGAGATATGTCTAGACAATTACTTCAGTGTTATAAACTGTCATATTAGAAGACAATAGGGGAGATCTTACAATCAGGATTTTGTCATTGTGTCATGTCACCCACCCTCAAATTAAGAGTTTGGGAGATAACCAGCCCATGGACACAACCTACCTCTCCTTCAGAGTTTACGAGGTAAGTGCGGATATTTCCACCAGTGCCCCAGCTGCCTTGATTCTTCCACACGAGAACAGAAGGGGGGCTATGAGATACACCTGCATCTGCTCCCCAGATCTAGTGAGAACAACAATCTGTAATTAGCTGTTTATCCAATTTTTTCTTTTAAATATACATATCCCCCTAATTCTCCTACTTCTCTCTACATACTAGGGTTTTTTTTCTGAATTCCAATGGCAGTTTTACCCTACTTTTCACTACGCTATTACTTGGAATAAGGTATTAAAAAATCTAATATTGCAGTCATCAATTCTTTTCTGAACAAATTTCTTCTACCACTGTCTCAATAACCATACTGTACGGAGCCAAGGCAAAAAGCAGCAAGTAGTGTATCAACCTAATCTTTTATATGTATCTGAACAATTGATACTTAAGTAGAAATAGCTGCAGGTCATTAAAAGGTACATTTGTTTCTTCTTAAAACAACATGTTGCAGACTGAAAAGTAAAATTATTGAAAAGCAGCTGTACTACTACAGTTAATGCTGAGAATGTCCAGTCTTAGCTACAGTCTACTAGTCTGGATGAACGCTCTGAACTGTTCCCATTTCTTTAAGATGTTGAGCAGGATTAGGGTTCCAAACCTGGGCAAAGGTGTTTGGAAACAAATAGCCCTTGATTAATCCCCCAAAATACCTTTTTCTTCAACTTTCTCTGTGCCCAAAAAAAAAAAAGTCTTAAATACTTAAGTACTAATACAGAAATTCATTTTTTGTTCTGCATTTTTATAACTGAAATCCTGCTCCTTTAAAGTTAGATCCATGAACCCAAAAGTTATACACCAAATCAGGCTGTACCAAACTTCAAGATTTCCACTTGCCACAGCATCAACAGAAGAATATGTTGTTGACATTCTGTAAATACAACTTACTGTAACAGTCTGCCCAGCTCTGAGGACATATTTAGGAGTAAATTTGTAAGCAATTTCTTCTCCATCTCCAATTTGTCTTTTCAGTCTCCAGTTACCCAAAGACTGATCCTAATGGAGAGAGTCAGAAAGTTATTCAGTGTGAACAAAACAGAACAAACAGGCATCAGAGTCCAGGTCTTTGTTTTTAAAATAATAGGAATATAAATTTATTTATATGGTTGTTAGACATTTGCATTCTACCTTGAAAGTGTTTGCCTATATCCAGTTAAGAGTCTAAAGTGTAAGTCCCATAAGGTCATTCAGCAAAATTTTAGAAGATATCCATTTCACACAACAAAGTTCTGCTAGAAAGCAGGCTGCTTCTGTGAGCAACGTCCCAGCACACATTTGCACATTTGGGACATAAACTGTGTGGTCTCTTCCTGCAGCAAACATTACACTCTTGTTAGCCCACCATTATGTCCAACTTTTCAAAGCCTCCATTAATTCCTGGAGGATGCTGCACCTTGAGATGCTGCTCCTGCTCTCCACATGGCTGCACCTACTCGTGCTGCAAAGGGCTGTGTAACATCTCAATTTAGCTCCTCCTTGTTTTCTATGAGATCTGCTGATGCTCACCTTCTCTGAGTTGTTCTTAAGCTGAACATATTTGCCCTCCAGGTCTATCTCTTCTATGCTGATACTTCCTGTAGCTGAAGCTTGCTGGGACATTTGAAAACTACTGCTACTGCTGCTGCCACTGATACTTCCAGTGCCGATCCCACTTGTTCCACTGCCGGAAAGCTCCTCTGCTTCAATACGTTTTCTCTTGCCTCGGGAAGAGCGAACAAGTGAAGCGCTGCTGCTGCTGCTGCTGGAGGTAGCCCGAGAGACTGTGACACGGGAGGAGGGACTTGGAGAGAGCTTCAACCTTAACACAACCAAGAAAGCATTTTAATTAACTCATCCAGAAAACCACAGACAAAGCTACAATATCCTCAAGTAACCAGACTGTAATGTGCTCCGAGGCTGACAGCAGCCTCACTCTGTATGTCAAGAGGACTGCACACATGAGGACGAGGGGGCCACCCATCCCTGAGGAATGTTCTGGCAGTATGACCATGTGACACAGAAAGCAGTGCTACAGAGATCAACACAGATCACTTAACCCCTCCCTCCAGTATAGCTACTACTAAACACACTATTCTCAGGCCCCATGATTTAAAACCACAGAAGTACAAGCACTTAAGTAAAAAGATGATATGAAGACCAAACACAGAATGATATATTCCACTGTACTCCAAGACCATTATAAAAACACAAAATAAAGACAGTGTTCAGTTGAGAACAAGTGTTCCATGCAACACATTGTGGTGTGAAGCCAATAAAACTTCAGTGAAAGGAAATCTGGGCATTCCTGCTCAAGTGGTAAAAAAATAAGTGCAAGAAATGAAAATAGTACTTGTAAGTCCTTAGAAAAGAAAGTGGAATCTGTTCGTACCTTTCCTCTTCTCCTTCCAGGAGTTTTCGGTAAGCACTGATCTCCATGTCCAGTGCTAATTTAACATCAAGCAGTTCTTGGTACTCTGTAAGCTGAAGCTGCATCTGGTCCCTCATGTCCGTCATTTCCCTCTCCTTTGCATCCAGCATCTTCCTAAACTTCTCCCGCTCACCAGCCATCATTTCCTCCAGTTCCCGAATGCGATCTTCTGCTGCACTGGCCTAGGCACAAGAAAAAGCCCACTTGGCATCCATGCAGGTCCACTCAAAAAGTTAAAACCCTTCTCCCTCCCAAATGAACATAACAAAGATATCTCTATGTAAAATTCAGAAAATATGAAGGGTCAGAAATGTTAATATATTCACACAAAACAGCTGTGCGTTTGAGATGAAAGCAAATTTAGTCCCTTTACCTGTTTCTGAAGACCAGAAAGCTGGTAGCTGAGAGCTTCTATCCTCATGCGAGCCTCCTTCAGCTCCTCTCGAGCTGCACCAGCAGCTTTATCATTTTGGTCAGAGGACAATTTGGCATTCTCCAGCTGGAAAGAAAGTTTTATACAGCTCACTTGTACTGAGTTAGAAATCCTGCAATATCCTTTTGGTAAAAAAATAGCAACTGTTTAATTTTAAGAATTTTAAATGGTCTGGTAAGTTTAGGATAAGAACTGCATAACATTAAGGAATGCCCTCAGGACCAGGAAAATCTATTTCAGATCTGTTCCTATAGGATTTGCTTATGCAGTTAAAAAATCACTCTATTAGCCCTTCCATTATACAAGCAACCGTAGTTTCCAAAAAACTGACCACATGCTCTGCTTATTTGTCCTAAGGCAAATCACACTGGGTGACAGCAAAGGCTGCCTACCTAGTTCATGTCCTGGTCCAACAGTTCCCTGGATGTCCAGAGACTAACTCAATAAAATATTCCACAGGTATTATGTCTCTGCTGGCCATTTGCAACTCAGGGACTCCCTAAGTCAGAGACAATATTTTGCTGCTTACTACCTCTCAGTGGATTTCTCAGGCAGGAATTTGTCTCTGCTTTTTGAATTTTTGGGGCAAAGACTTTAACTCTGTATTAAAGAACAATCATTTCTGTTTCTTCTCAGTCTGCCACATTTATTGTCCCTGCTCCGACTGAAAAAATAATAAACAATCACTCCTTATTCATCTTCCCCCATGCCATTTATCCTTTTACAGACATCCACCGTATCTTCCACTTCTCTCAACGCATCTCTTTTCCAGGTGAAGTTTTATTTAAAATTTTCTCATGCATGACTTGTTTCCCACTCTAAATTGTCTTTGTCAGTCTGCTCTGTATTACTCTGTAGTACCTTTGCAAGAAGGAATAAAATGACCTGTGGCACTCCAGATGACATCCTGTCCCAGAGGCAAAACAATGGGTTTGGTTTTATTCTTTTTCCCTAATAGTTGCCAATACATGATTTGTTTTTAGTTTTTGTTAAATTCACCTAGTGAACAAGCTTCATTTCTAGTGGTTAATTTTAACTAAACAGAGAGAGCAAAACCAGAACTCTTACATGGTAAGTTTCATGAAAGCAGAGAGCTAGAAAAAGCATCCTTTGCATGCCTTGCAGCTGGACTTCAACAATTTTGCCACACCATGGAATCCACCCAAAAACGAAATCGATCCAATTCTAAGAATAGTTACAGGCAGAAGATGTTCTTTAGCCACACAGCACGAAGCTTTATAAAATCAATCTTCATTAGCCCTGCTGTTCACTAGGTTCTGAGCAGCACACACAGAGCCTTCTTTAGGCTACAGATTTTGAAGGAACTTCAACTACACACTCCATAACTTCTTGTAAAGTTTAAAATTAAAAAATATTTGAAGCCTGACAAAGATTCACTACCTTATAGTCATGCTGGCATAGTGCCAAATACTCAGAATTTTTATTGCTTATTATCACAGATCATGATGATCTTTCTTAGAAGCCCTTTTTAAGTATTCGAAAGTCACGATAAGGTCTCCCTGGACAGTTCTCCTGTCCAGCCTGAACACCCCATCTGTCTCAGCTCTCTCCATAATAGAGGTGCTCCCGTCCTTGGAGACCTCTATTATTTTGTGGCCGCCTCTGGACTTTCTCCAGCATCTCCACATCTGTCCTGTGCAAGAAGTGAGCTTTTACCCAAGACTGTCTCATCCTGGAGCTGCTCAGTTGCTAAACTTAATGATTTGCTTTGAGATCATATTCCTTCCCAGCTTTGGCTCTCCAACAGGGACACATCTTTGTTCAGAAATAACAGAATGAAGTTCACAGCTAAACCCCTTTCCCTTCATATTCCAACTTAATCCGTAACAACCATCTTTTATGCAGGGAAAAAGCAGCTTAATTTGTTCATTCCCCTATTCAAAGCTTGTCACTTTTTCATTCTCTAAGTCTGTATATTGCAGCCTTTTTAAAATTTTTTTTTCTATTAAGCATCTTCTACCCTGGATCCTCTTCAGACTGTGACAAGTCAATCCAAATAGTTCCTTGTATAAAGTATTATATGTTCCAGAGTTCCGTGAATAATTCCAACACTGCAACTGTACTTAATTTTGGGGTTTTAGTATCTATTATCTATAATGTTGGTGCCATAAAGAATTGTTAAATATTTGTAGATCAGTGTTTCTCAAACCAAATCATCAACCCGAAGAGTTCAAAGGGAGTCTCAGTGAAGGGTGGGGGAGAACAGTGTTAGCAGTACCATCATTCTTCCAGCACAAGAAAACAAGAAGTGGCTGTAACTATTGACAAGTACCTTAAACAGCCAGAATTGCCACGATGGGGCTCTGAGCAACCTGGTCTAGTTAAAGATGTTCCTGTTCAAGGCAGGGGGCTGGACTAGATGGCCTTTAAAGGTCCCTTCCAGCCCAAACCACTCAACAATTCTATGATTTCCAAATTCTATACCATGGTTTTCATCACCAAAGCTGGTCATGAAAGGTCTGATATCTTGCCTGAAGTTTCCCTGTCACCAAAGAAATCATGGCTGCATCTAGCAATTTTCCAGTCCAGAACTAACTTAGATCATTGAAATGTGGCCAGGCTTAGACATATTTAGAAGTGTATTGGTGTGATTAAGAACACTGCAAAGACCACAGTAAGAGCAAAGTGACAATGCACCCTTAGACAAGAAGGCCCTTCCAGTGTGTCTACATTAGTTTGCAAGCTCACTGCATCCAAGCAAAAGCCCGTAATGAAACACACACATTCCCAGGCTCTCCAATCCCCCCCTCCAGCTTCTTATTGCACAACATATTGCACATGTTGCAAGTCTTCCCTACTCCCTCCATTTGTGAGGAAAAACTGGATCTACTGAGGTAAGAACCCTTATAGCAAAATACATTGTCTAAACAGCTACTGCATGACATCCACTGTTCCCACTGTGTCTTCTGCAGAGACCAAAACCAGCTCCACATGTTTTCTCACTAACTGACCTCTCTTGGCTAAAGCTATTGCTTGCTATTACCTCTGGCTATACTCTCCCTGGAAATGCACCAGCACACAAGTCCCAGGGAAGGCATTTGAACACTGGGACAAAACTTCCTCATAGTTACTGTCTCCTTAAGAGCTGGTAGAGGTGGCTTTTATCTCACAAACCGGGCTTCCAGTCTGACAGTGCTGTGGACAGCAATTGTTACCTTAGCCTGATAGGTCTGCTCCAGCTCCATCTTATACAGTTTGACTTGTTCATCATGTTGATTTCGCAGATCCTCCAGAGCCTGAGTCATTTTGGATTCATACTCCTGTTGGCGGCTTGTGTCCACCTCGATCAAACGATGTTCATGTCGTTTTCTTGTTTCCCTTATTTCCTAAACACACACAAAAGAGGGACAAATTCCTACACTAAGGTAAACAGTACAAGCAGTTACATTCAGACAACAATTAACTACCACAGTACTATTTAGTATAATGCAGCTACAGTACTACAGGCATTTAAGCCTGGGAATTGCTGCATGCACTAACAGATTCAAGTTACTGTTCTCATTTGTCAGGATATAATTCTTAGAAGTGACCCAACTTAAAACCAGCTTCAAAAATAGCCATATACTGTCTAAGTAAGGAGCTGGTTTATGCTACAGAAGTCAAAATGGGGGGAAGGGAGGTGAAAAAACCATCAATTTTTACATAGCAAAGAGATTCCATATACTACAAACTCTGTCCTTCTTAATATAAATCCTGACATTACAATAGTGGTCTACAAGGAGTCAGATGAAAATGAACACCTTTTGTGAACGTTACATATATTTTTAAAAATCATTATAGAAAAAAACTGTATCTTCAAATTTCACTCTTAAGCACATGCTGATCTTATCTATTTTCTATATACTGGATGACCCCTTCTCATTAGATTTTGATTAGAGTATTAATAAAGCAGCAACCTACGCAATCCTGAAAACATCATTTTTTATGATCAGAATTTGTACTAAGAAATTTTCATTTTTAGAAATATATGAGTTTTCTGTGCCTAAGAATACTGGTTCCAAACTAGTACAGTAAGGCTTACTCATGCATTTATTCATGCAGAGACCTGGCCAGGTCTGAATGTGTGGTATGAGAAAAACAATTTCTTCCTTCAGGGCAGGACAAACAACCAAGGAGTGGCTCTGAGTACTGGGAGGAGGCCTGAAGTTAGCAGCAGGGCCATGAGGAACAACAGCAAGTGAAGCAAGGCTCAATTTTGCCAGACTGGAGTTATAACAGGCTAACACAAACTCAAAGCAACTTTATTAGTCGTTTTGCAGAAATGCTCTACATCTAAAAATAGACCCCCAGAAACATGTCCTTTTACTGGCAGCAATGTGCTCTGAAATGATATGGAAGAGGCTTTCCCTTCTGTAATTTTTACACCAAGAAAACTAACAAGCAGCAGTCTCTCAGTAACTGTAGGCAATAACAGCTCAGAAGCTGAAGGAATGTCGTGGGGGACTACAAAGGACCAGGTGAAGGGCTGAGCCGATCCAGCAGTTCAACACCACTAGAATAAGCAGGCCTCACTTGCCACACCCCCAATCACGATGTCTCAATTCTAATAGAGATTTGGACCCTTCAGTGCACCAAATCAATTCACTAATGTAAAGGAAATCAATTTCTTTATTGCTTTGTATGTTGAATTGGTGCATACAAGAATCAAAGAGCTTCAGGGATGGCTAAGGAACACTCACCCTTGAGCACAGCAAGCTTTAGGATTAGCTTCTGCTGTCTCATTTAGCTTCACCTTCAGTCAATAGTGACACATTCTCCCCAAGAAGAAAAGTTATTTTAAGGTCCTACAACCAAACAAGGGTCTGTCACTGCAGTCAGTGTACCAATCCAACCACTCCAGGGGCACGGACGTGAGACAATGGTCAGTACATCTCAGAGTCATCTCCCTGGTTGGTTTCTTTGCCCTGCTCCAGCCCCAGTCCCCTGCCCTTAGCCACACAGCCCTGTGCCATCCCTTAAACCAGTCTGAGCACTCATTTGGATTCTGTGGTAAAACATAACTCAGCCACTAAGCTGTCAAAAATTAAACTCAACCAAAAAAACTTAGGTATCTCTGTAGTTAATCTGGTTGAAATGGTTTGGTGCATGGTGAGCCAAGCATCACACCTAGAGTAGGTGAGATGAACAGCAGAAGCATCTGGCAACTGCTTAGCAGAATGAGCTTGCAGAACCACCAAAGACGGAACAAACAGACATAACACTTTGCATCTGGTACAGAGAGAAGGTCATGCTTCCCTTTCCCAATTCCCACTCTTACAAAACTTTTGGTCTTCACTGGAACCATTCACTTAGCAGGCAGAAAACTACCTCTGCAATAAGCAAGGCAGTTGCATACTGTTCTTATAAATAAAAACAGGTTATAATCAGGTCCAGCAACCAAAGCTGGTGTAAGTAAAGAGCAGGGCCATTCAACCAGGTCCAGAGCAAGGGAACAAGAACAACCCTTTCCCACAGCAGTCAGCTGGCTCCATGAGTTCACCTGCCCATGGAACAATACTCTTGTCACCTGGCTCTCCTACTGACTCCACCACTGATTTACCATGTAAAAAGGTGTAAAACCTTTAACTATTTTATTACTCAACCCATTTACAGGAAGGATAATACTGATTTTCTCTACCTGGACTAGTTAGTAGTTGCTCACAGTCAGTTTGATTAAAAGCTACATTAACTTTGGACAGTGGCAAGACTACTAGGTTGATAATACCTCCTCAAATACATTCTTCCTGAAATCCAGATCCTCTTGCAAGCTCTGGCACCGATTTTCCAGGTCCACACGCATGAGTGTCTCCTTCTCCAACTGCTTCTTTGCCACAGCATGACCATCTTCAGCCTAGTAAAAAATTTTAAAGATAATTTTGTCTGGATTCCTATCTTCCATCCATAAACCTTTTATGGTCTTTATCTGGTGTCTTTGGACCAGTTATTCACAATAACAAATCTAATGTCAAGCCACTGATTTAAAGAAAACCAACCCACACCACCACCACCAGAAAGAAACACGATAACTAAAAAAAAATCCCCACAAAAAAGGAAAAAAAGTGTGTGTGTGTTAATGGATATTTAAACCAAGCTTGTATGTTTGCATGCCAGCTATTTAAAATGTAGGCTTAGTTCAATACATTCTGATACACGAGCCAAAGATTATTAAATCCTCAAGCACAGTATGTTGCACTTCCTTTTTCTTGCTAGCATGGTCCCACTGGGTACTCCTGCACAAGTGTAAAATTATGCAGGACCTTACAAAGGACAACATCTGATAACCCAACATCCCATGAATATAGAAACATCAGAAAATTTTAAATAAAAGCTTCTGACGAGCAAAATGTCTAAAATACTGTGTTGCTTTGGTTGTTTTACATAGATTTCTTACAATTTAGTTTTGTATCCAAGAGGCGCAGGCAAAGGTTCAGCAGTAAGCAAGGTGGATCATTGATGTTCAGACTATAAACTAACTGCAAAGAAAAAAGGGAATTTACGCTACACAACGTGTCTTGTGCTGAAGCAAGAGTATTCCCTATCATACCTTAGCAAGCTGGGCACGCAGATCAGCCACCTCTGCTTCTAGACTGCGTTTCTCATTCAGGACAGTATTGAGTTCCGCTTCACTTCTATGGAAGAGAACTTCCAGATCCTTGATGCGACCCTGAGCCACAGACAAATCTGCATCTTTCTTCTTGTAGCTGGAAAAACAAAAGTACATTATACTTATATGTGGGGGCACACCCATCCTGAGCATGTCCTGGTTACAGCCACAGGTATTTTGTTATCGGACATCGTTTATCAAGCCCAGCTCACCACTACATGGCTCCTGCAGTAACCTGCAAATGCTGCTGATCATTCACCTGGAACACCCCCAAAACGTGCAGCTGGTGCCACACTCTGTAAATGCATGGCATGGTTAAAAACACGTAATGGATAGACAAGGGAAAAACAGGAAGGCAACTCTGGCAGCCAAGAGATGGTAATACCCACAAGGTATAAACAGTACGTTTTCATTTGGCAGCTACACAGCTGATAACTTTTACTTTGGAGTACAGACCATGAAGCAAAGTACATGCAATGGCCAAAGAGGCCTGAACATCCCCAGGGTTTTATATCTGATGTGGTCAAGCCTATTCCTCATTACGTATTCCCACACAAAGTAGTAAAATAAAATAATCCACTACAGAAATGTGGTCACCTTTCATTATTTCTTCAGCAGTATTCATTATGGGCAAAGCATGTCCAAGTGCTTTAAATATTATTTGAGCTGTTATAGCCAACTTGCAGATATCATCAAGGTAATCTTCCTCCTGCCCACCAAGTATTTATCAGTCTTTTCATCTAACATAGTGACTTTCTGCAGCTTTTCTCAGCATGTATCATTATGTTATTAAAAAACTGTTTTGTTATGTGCTGTAATCCTTCCTTGTTGCTGCTTAAGCTCGCTGTTCTAGTCTCACACCACATGAGATGCAGGGAATGCTTTTTTAATTTTTTTTTAAGCCATCTCAGACTTAATTTTTCTCCTTTTCTTTCCTCAAACTTCTAATCTATAGATCTGTAGTTTGCACCTGTGGTCCATGAGCTGCTTTTAAGGGCCCACAGAAACAACTTTGAAGATAATTCCTACTACATATAGGCTCTGTATTCAATCTGCAATTCCAAACATGGAAAAAAAACGATTATGTTTGCAAAGGGAAGAAAAAAAAGCTGAAAACCACTGCTCTAGATTATACAAACCTTGCTGCCCAGCCCAGATCCTGAGGCTTGGTTCCCAAACTCGTCATCACTTGTACTGTCTTCCTGAATTTCTAATTTGACGAATTGGCTAAAGTTATTTTACAAAAATCCTCCATTATAGGGTATTGGTGTGCCCTACATACAATATTTCTTTACATGGTTGAGCATGATGTGCATATTTTTCTAAGTCGATGCCTTTATTTTGTGATGCATTCAGCTTGTGTTTTCTCTCTGCATTTCATGGTGTAGATCTTGGAATTTGTTTTCATTTAACTGTAATCAATTTTTCTTATCATTGGTCCAATCTGTCACTGTGAATTCTGTTCTGCAACATATGTGCAGTGTCTTTAAACTCAGCAACTTGCTGGAGACACATAGACAAAACATGGCTTCTACTTAAAAGACATTTATTTAGCAGCAATCAGAAGGTCACAAGCACTGTATTACACATGTTGTAAAACAAGCCACTGTGCCTGTGTCACAACCAATCAGACCTGGGAGCCTTCCACCTGTGCAGGGCCCAAAGGGCAAATGCCACTTCACTCTGAGCATGAACAGCAGTACGTGCTCACACAGCCTCCTGCTTCCTCCCACCTGCAGGAGCCAGGCAGCAAGCGAGTGCTTCCAGGGATGGGAATGAATAGAAGCGTTTGATGTACAGCTTGACAAAGAACCAGAGAATTCGTGACAGTGGGAAGTTACTTCAGCCCCCTCAAGGACGCTAACAACATTGCAAGCCACTTTCATTCACATTTTTATTTTCACTTATAATTTCAGCCTGGTTTATTGCCTTCATGCAAAAATGTGACAGAGGTTTTACAAAGGTACAGCTGCTTTTGGGGGTCTCTGAGATGTTAAAAAGTTCCCAAGAGCAGTCAATGCATCTGGTGAGATGCGTCAATGCTTTAAGGAACACCACATTAGGGTAACTCTCGAGAGTTCTTTTTTTCCAGAAAGAGCCAAGTTTGCTCAAGGGAAATGCTTCAGTGACCACAGGATTCTTTGGGTTGGAAGGGACCTTAAAGCCCATCTCATTCCATCCCCATCATGCTCCAAGCCCTGTCCAACCTGGCCTTGAACACTTCCAGGGATAGGGCAGCCACAACTGCTCTAGGCAACCTGTGCCAGGCCTTTACCACCCTCACAGGGAAGAGTTTGTTCCTAATATCAAATCTAAACCTACTCTCTTTCAATCTGAAGTCACACCCTATCGTCCTGTCCCTACACGTGGGGTAGGTAGTAGGCAGAGGAAACCACAGCATAACATTCACCCCTCTCAGAGCTAGGAGCATGCAGCTCCAGCAGAAGACTGCTAAAACAAGCAGAATGATGGCACCTGACAGATACTGACCTTCAGACCTGGCTTGACCTGGGGAAAAGTGACGCCAGTAAGAATACGAACAGACACTTCACGAACAACAGGACAGGAGACTTTCCTTAACCATGCCATCAGTTACCTCTGCTATCAATGAACGGACCTTATTCACTTCACCAGATCTGGTTCAACAGTCTTGTAGGAGGGTGGTGTTCTACCCAAGCAGAAGTGCTGTGCACCTTACCAGTAAATTAACAGTTCCCATTCATATCTCCTCCACTCATCCCCTCCCCTCCAGTAGTCAAAAGTTTTGTCAAACAGCTGAAGATGAAAACACAAACGCTGGAAGCCATTACACAGCATATAGGATAGAACCATACATGCTACAGAATGGTATGAGAATGGCTATTTTTACAACAATACTTTAATTCTAGATTTCAAAATATGTCCCTACTCCTGATACAAACATCTTTAAACAAAAAGTTAAGCTGTTCCTTACATCATATAAATGGTGTTTGAACATCCTAAAGGTATTTAACTTTTTATTAAGTGAAACTACCCAACTGCTTTACGAACCTAGTTGTGAACTTGGTTCAAAAGAAAAAATTTTACACTTGTGAGTTGCACTCAAAGTACAAATAGTACATACATGTATGTATTGCATATGTTGTAAAATACACAGAATCACAGAACAGGTTGGGTTGGAAGGGACCTTAAATTTCATCTTGTTTCACCCCTCCCATGGGCAGGGTCACCTTTAATTACACCAAGTTGGCTCCAAGCCCCCTCCAGCCTACCCTTGAACACTTCCACACAGATGGGGCAGCCATAGCATTTCTCAAGGCAACCAGTGGTTGGATATTATGTTCTTCCCCCCAGAGGGCGGTGGGGCACTGAACAGGCTCCCCAGGGAATGGTTATGGCCCCAAAGCTGCCAGAGCTCAAGGAGAGTTTGGACAAGACTCTCAGGCATAGGGTGGGATTTTGGGGCGTCTGTGTGTGGCCAGGAGTTGACTTGATGGTCTTTGTGCATCCACTCCAGCTCTGGATATTCCATGATTCTATGATTCAGTACCTCATCACCCTCACACAGAAGAATTTCTTTCCAATATCCCATCTAATGTTGCCCTATGTCAATATGAAGCCATTCGCCCTTGTCCTACCACTATCTGCCTTGTATAAAGTCCCACTCTGTCTCTTGGAGTCCCTTTAGGCCCTGGAAGGAGCTAAGAGCTCTCCCTGGAGCCTTCTCCTCTCCAGGTAGACACCCCCAGCTCTCCCAGCCTGGTTCCAGAACAGAGGAACAACCCTCAGAACATCAGAACACGTGGCCTCCTCTGGACTCGCTCCAGCAGGTCCACAGTCTTCTGATGTTGGGCCCTGTCTTTGTTTGAAAGACAGGTGTCTGCTAAGGAAGGCATAAGCCTCCCTCCTTGGAATGGAAAATGTAACCCCCTTTCCTCCAAATTATTATAATTTTGAAATTAAGGGGCTTTCAGGCAAAGATATGAGGAATAGGAATAACAGTTCTTTACTAACAGATATATATATATGTAGAACAAGGCAAACAAACAACAGTAACTATGGCCGTAAAAACAACAGAACCAGGAACCCAGTGACGCCTTCTCAGCTGTCAGGCCCTTTCCCCTTTGGTGCAGTTCCGGTCACGGCCGGCAGGGGCGCTGGCGGCTCCCGGTGAGCAGGGTGGGTGCGATGGGTCCTCCAAGCCTGCAGGGGGCGCTCCGGAGCGAGCTCGGGGAGCACGCGGTAATGGCGGCTTGGCCGAGCCGGGAAGGGATGGAGGAAAAGCTTCACAAACCCCCCTGGGCCGCTGATCCCGGTGCCCAACCGGATCCTTGGGAACAGCAGGCTGGGACAGCAGGGATTAGCACAAAATCCCAGGTGGTAGATGAGATGTATCAAACTCCGGAGCTGCAGTGGGAACCCCCGGACTTCTCGGCAGGCAGGGGGTGCGGCGCTACAGTGCAGCGAAGGTTCAAAGCAACGGCAAAGGAACGGCGGGGGCAGGGAAACCGCGGCCCGGCTCCCAGCAGGGCAGGGAAAGGCGGGCTTGGGATCCCGGGGTGTTTTCCCTGAGGCACCCGAGCAGATGGTGAAAAGGTCCCTCTTTTAGTGAGGTAGGGTGTTAAATAGGGTCCCAGTGCCACTGCTGCTCCAGCAAGCAGAGCCCCCACTCACGGTAGAAAGAAGGCAGCAGAAGGCAGAACTCCGCAGCAGCGATGAATTCTCCCTACAGCAACCGCGGCTTCTCTCCCCTTGAAATGCCAAGAGCACAAGAGCCCCAGGGGCTGCACCCAACCCCTTTTTCCTAGTTCAAATCTCACAGCATCTCTGCCCTACATGAGAAAACCCCAGGTAAAAGAAGGTAGCCAGCTGGACCGCTCCCCCTGTGGCCAGGTCTTTTGTCTCTCTTAAGTACCTAGTCTTTAGTGTCTCTTGACAACACTAGTATGAGGAAAATTCTTTAAGAGAGAGGAAAAAAAAACCAAAAGGAGAACTCCTAAAACCCCAACAGGTCCCCAGAACAGAACACAGTACTCCAGGTGGGCTTGAGGGGGCAAATCACCTCCCTTGACCTGCTGGCCACACTTCTTTTGATGCCGCACAGGATAGGATCAGCTTTCAGGGCTGCAAATGCACATTATTAGCTCAAATTCAATTTTTCATCCATTGATTGGTTCCCCTCAGCGCTGCTCTTGATCCATTCTCCACCCAGCCTGTGTCTGTGATGGGAATGACCCAACACATATGCAGGACCTTACACTTGGCCTTATTGAACATCATAATGTTCACACAGGTCCACTTCTCCAGCCTGTCCTGATCTCTCTAGATGGCATCCCCTCCCTCCTGTGCATCAACTGCACCACATGTTTTGGTTGGCTGTTCTTTCCCATTAGAAGGAAGTGCTTCCTGCCCCTTGACCCCCTCACCCCCCAGTCTCACATTCAGTTTCCAGTGTGTACTCTGGAAGTCTTACGGAGATGATGAGCTGGTGGCTCCAGAGATAATAGGAGCCAACAGGGAAACACATCTGAAATACCTCCAAGAAATTAAGGGGCATTCATCTAAGATGACACAGCTGACAGCCCAGCTGTATCTCTACACCAATGCATGAAGGGTGGGCAACAAACAGGAGGAGCTGGAAGCCACTGTGCTGCTGGAAAGCTGCGACCTAGTTGCCACTCAAACTTGGTGGGATGAATCTCATGACTGGACTTCAATTATCAACAGGCTGTCAAGAAGGGACAGGTGAGGAAGGAGGGGTGGAGGGGTTGCCCTCTCCAAGAGGTGGATTGAATGTGAAGGGCTGTCTCTGAAGAACAGCCATGAGCATTGTGAAAGCCTGTGGCTAAGAATCAAGAGACCCAGTGTCTTGGTTTAAAAGACAGGTATCTATCAAAGGGAGGCAGAAGCTCCCTCTGGAATGGGTAATGTAACCCCCGTCCCCCCAAAGAATTATTATAAATTTGACATTGAGGGGCTCTCAGGCACAGACATATAAAAGATAAGAATAACAGTTCTTTTACTAATATATATATATATATAGCAATGATACAGAAAACACTGGTTTAACCCAACAGAGTCGGGGTACGACCTGGCACCCTGCCAGGCAGGGTGGTGGTAGCAGTCCAAATGAAGTAGTTCAGTTGAAGCGGTGATCCTGTAGAATATCTGGTCTCCAGCTGAAGGTCCAAGAGTAGCTGTAGTCCTCTGGAGACCCAATAGGCAGGGCTGTCTTGGGCAGTTCCAAGGCCAGGTTATATCCAGGTGGGAATGCCCGGCTCCTCCCTCCTGGGCGGAGCATCCCACAATAGTATCAGATAAGCCATGAGTCATCTGATGGGTCTTAATTGCCTATTGGCTGTTATCAAGGGGGGGTCGTTAACAAGAGATAACAGGTTAATGACTCACAGCTGCTGGTAATAGAATACAGCTATGTTGTAACCTAGGACACCCAGGCAACAATGGGAACCCTTATGGTTGGTGTCTACTCCTGGCTTACTGATCAAGTGGAGCGTTTTTGCTCCAGCTACAGGAGGCATTGCACTCGTAGACTCATCCTGCTGTTGAACCTCAACTATCCCAGCATCTGCTGGAAAAGTAGCAGGGCAAGCTGTAGGCAATCCAGGAGACTGTTGGAAAGCACTGAGAATAGCTTGTCAAGCTAGGTAATAAACGGCTCTACCAGATGAGAGGAGATACTGGACCTGATGGTCACCAATACAACGTGAGCCAATCGGTGATGTCAGGACAGGAGGCAGCCTGGGCTGCAGTGATCATGCAGTCCAGGAGTTTGCAGTCCTGAGAGACATGGGTCAAGTGAAAAGTAATGAAGAATGAATTTTAGGAAAGCAAACTGCCTACTGTTCAAGGAGTTAGTCAATAGCACTCCCTGGGGAACTGCCCTCAGGGACAAGGGAGAAGATCTTTTAGGAAATTTTCTAGAGCACAAGAGCTCTTGATCCCCAGGACTGGAAGGCAAGAGACCAGCATGGATGAGTTGAGACCAGCAGGTCAAACTAAAACCCAAGAGGATAATGCAGAGGCAGTATTAGTACAGACTGGCATCCTGGCAAGAGTATGGAGACGCTGCCTGGTTGTGTAGGGATACGGTCAGTAAGGCCAAGGTGCAGCTGAAGTTGAACTTGGCAAGGCACACCAAGAATAACAAGAAGAGCTTCCACAGGTATGTTAGTCAGAAAAGGAAGGTCAAAGCGAGTGTACTTCTTCAATGAACAAGACTAGCAAAGTGGTAATAACAGACGAGAAGAAGGTTGATATATTCAACAACTATTCTGCCTCACCCTTCAATGGCAACCTCTTGAGTAGATGGACCACAAAATAGGAACCGGGCAGGCAAAATGGCTCATACTGTAAGAGACAGTCAGGTTTGTGACCACCTGAGAAACTTGAATATACCCAAGTCCATGGGACCTGACAAGATGCATCCCAGAGTCCTGAAGAATTGGCTGATGTAGCTGCCAAGCCACTCTCCATGACATTTGAAAAGTCATGGCAGTCAGATGAAGGCCCAGGTAACAGAAAAAAGGGAAACATTGCACTCATTTTTCAAAAGGGTGGGAAGGAGGACTCTAGGAGTTACTGACCTGTCAGCCACACCTCTGTACCTGGGAACATCATGAAGCAGACCCTCCTAGAAGCTCTGCTAAGGTACACGGAGCACAGGGAAGTGATTCAAGACATCCAGTACAGCTTCTCCAAGTTCTGCTTGACCAACCTACCGGCCTTCACTTGTCCACTGATGGAGTCACTTCATTGTGGAAGGGCTATGAATATTGTCTGTCTGGACTTCTGTAAGGCCTTTGACAAAGTCCCCCCACAACATCCTTCTCTGATAATTGCACAGGTAAAATTAGACAAAGGCATCGATGAAGAAAAGTAGTGGGCATATGCATAAATATAAAAGAATTTGAAAATTCAGAGTCAGTTTGGCTTTTGTAAAGGAAGGCAAGGAGCATAAGCAGGAGTAGGAACCCTGCACAGAAGGGCTCTGAGAGGGCCTTACTTCACCTCTGCCCAAAGAGGCCACAGCAAATCTGGTTACCACAAAACACTTTTGAGGTCTGAAGCACCCCTGCCACTCACTAGGGCCTTGGGAGACATCTCTGAGTCTGATGTAAAATACTATCTGGAGCTTACCCTTCTTCACATATCAGCAGCTCAGAAGCACTCAAAATGTAACTGTGTTTAAGAAATTATTAATAAATAAAATACAGAACAAGACACTGAACACTGTTACGGTACAACAGCATCTTGAATACTGGCTGAAGTTCCAATTCTGCAAGCCTTCCTTCCCAAGAGGATACACTAAAACAGGAAAAATGAGAGGATAAAATGTTGATTGAAAGCACAGAGCAGCTTCAGGAGTAGAAGCAGCAAGATGCTTCCACTTGAAAAAAGATAAAATTAAAGAGAAAAATTTTAGGAGATACAAAGAAGAATACAAAAATAAAGGGATAAATGAACAAATGAAACTAGGCAGGCAGATTGAACAACATGTTTACATAATACGTAGGTAAGCTCAGAATCCCCTTGCTATGTCTAAGAACTCCACAAACAGCCGGTCTCAGGATACTGGTCACACTTTGAAATGCAAACTCATGATGGCTATTATACAGAATCCAGGTGGACATCAGGAAACCCCTTAGCTGAAAGGAATTGCTGAGGACTGGAAGAGTATTCCAGAGAACTGCTGCTATGCATGTTACATTCTTGTCTTCTCTAGATGAATGGCTTTTAACAGATATCGATTAACAGGCTAAGTAGACCTTCGGTTCAATCCAATCCAAACTACTCTAGAAAAAGCCTTCGGATGCTTCTTGTTGACTTACTAAGCAAAATTATATCTAATTATCCCAAACACTAAAAATCCCCCAGAAAATGTTACAACATCGGTAACACAGTAAGAGAAAAAAAATCTAAACTGAACAACATATGTGCCCCAGAATCCAAACCCTGGGAGTTGAATCTACACTCACATGGAACCCTGGGGTAGCATCATCTATCAGTATCTGAACAAGATACAGAAAGACATAAGCAGAAGTGCTTGCTCTGAAGTCCATTACACTGACAGAAAAACCTTGTGCTTTCCTAGACCACAGGCACTGTCACAAATCCTTGTGTCCCATCCAAGGCTCTTGATGCAGGTTGGTCAGCTGCTTCACAAGTTGAAATTGTGCAAGTAGACAGCCCCAGGAAGGAACTAAAAGCAGGGTAAGCCTCAGGCTCCTTTGGACAAACTAGGCCTGATGTCACCACCTCCAACCACACCCTGTCGCCTCCCTGGAGTATCCTCAGTGCCTTCAAGACTCTCGATGCTCACAAACTCAGGTTTTGGGAGAAAAAAATAAAGGGGGAATCTGCTCATAAAGCAGTAGGTTGACTGTGTTTGGATCCTATGTCTCGAGGGAAGTTTATTACCTCCTGTCCCAGCAACCCAACCTATTCCAAGCAAACAACAGAATGGCAATGTTTGGGATCCCTACTGGCCAGACTGTGATGGCATCCTTAAATCTCTCCCTGTCGTGAGCTTGAAAGAGAGACAGAGGTAATAGTAGTGAATATAAAATTATGCAATAACCTATTCTTCCACTACACACAGTTCTCAAAGCAAGCTTGGTCTGAGAGAAGCAACATCTGACTGTCAGCATAGACAGGGAAGCTTCAGTAATGAGCTAGATGTCAAGTGAACACTGCAAATCAGACAAGAAATTAAAAGCTGCATTTGCAAAGTCATATTTAAAATCTGGCCACATCACAAGCTAGACACCCCAAGAACACTCCAAGTACAATACAAGCATCTCAATGGACTGGAAGGAATTTGGTAGAAGAAACTCTGAAGCTGAAGAAGAATTCAAGTCTACTGCTATGAACTGTAAAAACAGAAAGAAACACAGAAAACCAGGTATTTTTTTCCTCATCTATCACAGAAGACAAACAAACAAAAAGTTGAAATCTGTTTGGTAAAATTGGTCATTGAAGTGACTGGTAAGGGGCAACTCAGTTGTCCAAACAAAGGATGAGGGAGGTGGTCCAACGGAAAACATCATCTCCATCACTTTACATGCACCACTTTCTACAACAAGGTATTTGTAAAATCTCTTAGGGCTATCAAAAGTCTAAAGAACAGGAATCAAGTGGATTCTCATTACCGACCAAGTGCAGATACTTCTTACAAGGATACCTTAATCAAAACAGAGAAATATCATCTTGCAAAACACAAGAGATGAACCGAATTCCCAGTTACTACTGTTGCTCTCTTCTGGAGTTTGCTTTAAAAGCCAAGCAAGAAGAGTACTTGCTATCATGAGACAAGAGAAACAACCTTAAAGGCTATGTGATGCCAACTGCCATGCAAAATATACAATCCAAAATAAATGCCAAGACTGCTGGCCTGAGGCTTTGAAGAAGAAAAACAGCCCCAACAGGAACATCCCAGTAGGGCTGGGTGGGATTCACCTCACTGCACTTCAGGAGTTTTATGGCTAACCTAGTTACCAGAGGGGTTTTTCATGGTTAACAAAAGCTGACCTAACCAAGTCCACAAACACCAGTGCACAGGTTGTCTGACCACCTGCAGGTCTATGGTATTGGCTGTGCTTCAATAGGCTTTACACTGACTCACTCAAATGCAGTTGCTTACACTATCGCTATTTCATATTTGGACAGTTGTTTGAGGGCAAAGTCCAAAAATATCTCCAATGGCTGACATTAAAAAGAGGGCCCAGTATAGAAAATGAGTATCCAGTGATATAGCAAAGTTTACAGAGAAAACATGAAATACTTTATCATAAATCAGCTAGCTAGTCAGAAAAAAAAAGACAATGGAGGGAAGCACTTAAGTCCTTTTATAACGACTTAGTTGCAAATGAAGAGAGATGAGAGACTTACAGTAGGCCTGTAGTGGCACTGCCAGATTAAAACCTATTTTATGGCCAACAACATTGATAAACAGGTGATGTACATAATGACCCGCTCAGGAAAAATCTGTAATTCCTAAATCTTATCTATTAAAATAGGTACCAAAATTCAATTAGAAGCAAAAATTGATTTTGCCACCGCATATATTAATTCTAAAATGAAGTTCCTACTGCTAAACAGTACTTGATTACAAAAATTCCCATGGGAATTGAAATAATGGATTCTACTCGGCTTCAGGAACTAGTTTATTATGCCAATTCTCTGTGATGCAAACTGAACAGCAGTTTTAAAAAATTTAGTCAGTACAAGGTCTTTTCCCAGCACATTTACATTGTAGCTTCATGTATTTTCAAGGCAACACTGCTTCCATATTCCCAAACTGCTCAGGGCCACCCTTTCCCTTTTCTTCCATTTCTCCCATCAGTCATACAGTGAACCAGACAAAAAAAATTATGAATTAACCCTCCTTGGATGGATCAATTTTAATCTAGATCACTTTCTCAATCGAGTTTACCAAGCAGCTGCACACACATGTTCACGTAAGGGGAGGTACAACAGGACAAAGCAGGCACAGCCATTTGTTTGAGCCTCAAATCACATGATATTCATCTTACATCTACAAATACACTTGTGTATATACTGCTGGAATTATGTGCTCTGACCAGCTCTACCAACAAGCTGAAGGATTTTCCCTCTGACAAGCCTGTATCTTCTCACTGATCTGCTTCCAAAAGGCATTTTAAGAAGCATCATTTGTATCATTTCCACAGCAAATATACAAAGAAAAAGGAATACTCTCCTCACCTTTTATTGAACTCCTCAAGTTCTGCTCTCAGTTTTCCTATTTCAATTTGTAATCTAGCCCTCTCTTTGGCAGTTTCATCCAGAACTCTTCGAGCATCAGCCAGTTCAGACTCATAGAGACTCTTGATTCCGCTCACCTAAGGGGAAAAAAAAAACATTCGGGTACAAGAACATCCCAACAACTGTCAAAGAACTGAAACATAGGACCAGATTACACATAAGTTTCTTTGAAAAAGGATGTATTATATGATTTCTGCCATTTAAGAACATTCTATATCGAACATTTTCAATTAACGAGCAGTCCCAAAGATTTAGTTTTTATTACCATTGCGACAAAACATACTATATTTGAAATGTGCAAGCCTTCCCGAGAGATAAACTGAACTAGATCAGTGCACCCTACAATCTTAGCTTCAATTATTTGCCCTTATTCCCAATACTGTTGCTTTGGGAGATTTTTTTTAAACACTTGAAGACATTTTGTGGAATACAAGCCCAAGGGCCCATTTTGACTCTGCTGCTCTTGCACTGTAAAGCTATGAAGAATCTGAAACCAGATGAACTGCAGAAATGTGAACTGTTCAGAAACGGGCTTCCACTCTTGTTCTTTGCCTCAGAGGATAAAGAACCTACAGACTTCTCCCTGTTCCAAAATAATATATCATATAATCAGTGATACAGACTGCATGAGGCACCTCAAAGTCTTCTATACCTTTATATTTTTTAGAACACAAGATTATTTGAAAGGTATATCAGATAGCTAAAATGTACAGACCATGTAAGATTGCTGCTTTTGCTTCTGTGAAAGGATACCAGGACAACTTTCACTGAATCATAGAATATGCTGAGTTAGGCCTGTCAGGAGCATCGAGTCCAACTCTGGCACAGGGCACTGCAACAATCCCACACTGTGCCTGAGAGTGTTGTCCAAATGCTCCTTGAGCTCTGTCAGCCTTGCTGTTGTGCGCACTTCCGCAGGGAGCCTGTCCAGTGTCCAACCACCTCCTGGGAAAAAACCTGGCTGCTATCCAACCTAAACCTCCCCTGACTCAGCTTCATGCTGTTTCCTCAAGCTCTATCACTGGTCACAAGAGTGTGGAGTCTGGTACCTGCCCCTCAGCCTCCCCTCATGACAACCTTGAAGACTGCTTTGAGGTGTCCCCTCAGTCTCCCCTTCTCCAGGCTGAACAAACCAAGTGCCCTCAGCAGCTCCTCATACGGCTTCCCCTCTAGACCCTTCCCCATCCTTGTGGCCTTTCTTTGGACACTCTCTATTAGCTTAATGTCTTTTCTATACTGTGGTGCCCAAAACTCTCCCTTCTCTCGCCAAGTTGGCCTGATGCTTGATGCCCCACAGGACACAGTTGGCCTCCTGACTCCAGGGCACTGCTGACTCAGATCCAACTTGCCACTGACCAGGACCCCCAAGTCCCTTTCTGTAGCCCCTCTTCAGCCTCTCATTCCCCAGTCCATCCACACAAACACAGCTGCCCCATCCCAGGGGCAGTATCTGGCACTTGCCCTTGTTAAACTTCACATGGTTGGTGATTTCCCATCTCTCCGATTTGTCAATGTTTCTCTTAAAGGGCCTCTCTGCCCTTGTGGAGTTGACAGCTCCTTCCAATTTAGTGTCGTTGGCAAACTTTCTCGGTATTCCTTTGAGTCTTGCATCCAAGGGTTGTTGATGAAGATGTTGAAGAGAACTGGGCTGAGGTTGGAGCCCTATGGAACCCCACTAGTGACCAATATCAGCCTGACATCACCCCAGTCACTACAACCCTTTGTGCTCGACTCGTGAGCCAGTTGCTGACCCATCATGTGACATGGTTATCCAGCTGTATACTGGACATTTAGTCAGGTGGATCCTGCCTCTCTGAAGCAGTTGTGAATCCTGAAAGACAGTTCCATGGTCACAGAATCACAGAATGGGTTGGGTTGGAAGAAACCTTAAAGCCCATCTCATTCCACCCCCTGCCACATGTAGGGACACCTTCCACTATCCTAGGTTGTTCCAAGCCCCAGTCTGGCCTGAACACTTCCAGGGATGAGGCAGCCACAGCTTCTCTGGGCAACCTCTGCCAGGGCCTCACCACCGTCACAGGGAAGAATTTGTTCCTAATACCCCACATAACCCTGCCCTCTGGCAGTGGAAAGCCATTCCCACTTGTCTAGTCATTCGAGACCCTTGTCCAAAGTCCCTCTCCAGCCCTCTTGGAGCCACTTCAGGCACTGGAAGGGGCTCTAAGGTCACCCCAGAGCCTTCTCTTCTCCAGACTGAAGAACCCCAACTCTCTCTGCCCATCTCCATAGCAGAGATGTTCCAGGTTTTGAAGCATCTCTGTGATGTTCCCTGGGTTGGCTCCAGCAGCTACATGACCTCCTGCTGTTGTTCCCCAGAGCTGGAGGCTGCTCTGCAGGTGGGGTCTCACCTGAGCGGGGCAGAGAGGCAGAATCCCCCCCTCCCCCTGCTGGGGGCTCAGCCCAGCACAGGGGGTTTCTGGGGGCCGGTGCCCATGGCTGGGGCATGTTGAGCTTCTCACCCACCAACACCCCCAAGTCATTCTCCCCAAAGCTACTTTCAATCCATTCTCCACCCAGTCTATATTTGTGCTTGAGGTTTGTTGTAGAATCCAAAACCATGTTGCCAACAGCGGTTTTGCAGTCCAGAGTTGATCTGCAGGATCTGCTCAGCTATCCTCAGGCCCTTCACTCTCCCCACACCACCTGGGCTCTGATGCCACTGACAATCACTGTATTGGTTTGAAAGACAGGTGCCTGCCAAGGAAGGCAGGAAGCTCCCTTGGAATAGAAAATGTGACCTTCTTCCCTCCAAATTATTGTAACTTTGAAATTAAGGGGCTTTCAGGCAAAGATATGGGAAAAGGAGTAACAGTTCTTTACTAGTATAGGTATATGTGTAACAAGGCAAACAAACAGCACCGGCAGCGACACCAACAGAACCAGAGCCCGGTCCCGCCCTCTCTCGGCTGCCGCCCCTTCCCCTTGGGCGCAGTTCCGCTCACGGCCAGCAGGGGGCGCTGGGGGCTCCCGGCCGGGCAGGGCGGGTGCGGCCACTCTCCCGCGCCTGCAGGGGGCGCTGTGCCGCGAGCTCGGCCACCTCTCTCCCCACACGGGAATGGCGGGTGAGGCAGCGGGAGAGAGAGAGAAGGGGCTTTGCTTTACAGACTCACAGGGGGCAGCCAGGCTCAGTGCCACTTGGGAAGCTGAATGGACTGCAGCAGGAACCTCAGAACGGCAGCTGAAAGGGCAGAGACGGGCACACCCGGGGGGCAAAAAAAGTGTAGCAAAACCTTCCGAGCTTTGCCAGGAACTGCAGGGATGAGGCAGACCCTGGGTGTCATGTTAAAGTGTAGCAAAAAGCCAGAAGCACCAGCAGAAAACAGCGGGGCTGGGTAGTGGCAGCCAGGAGATGCTCCCTCGGAGGGGCTCAGGGTCCCGGGTTTTCCCCTGGGGCACCCAAGTAGATGGTGAGGGTCCTTCCCAGTGAGATCGGGTGTTGATGAGCTCCCAGTTCAATGGCCACTCTTACAAGCAAGGGCTCACCCACAGTAAGGAAAAAGCAGTGCAGGATAGAACTCCGCAGTGGCAGCGAATTCTCCCCGCAGTAGCAGGACCCCGACCATCTCCCCTCCGATTCCGAGAGCAGGGAGGAGCTGACCCCAACCCCTGACCCCCAGCAAAAACCTCACAATATCTCTGCACTTCCCAAGAGAAAGCTCCCCAGCTTAGAGACTCCAGCCAGCTGCACCCCTTCCCCATATCTTGGCCACATCCTTTGTCTCTCAAGTATCTATCATTCCGGTCTCTTAGGCACCAAATGGGACAAAAATTCCCTAAGAGAAAGAAAGAAAGAAAAAAGCAACAAAGAAAAAAAAAAAAAAAAAAGAACAAGTCCTAACCTCCAACAATCACCCAGAGCCATGTAGTCATGTTTGATACTCTTCAGGTCCCTCTTGCCACTAGCACTGGTCCCTTTGAGGAAAAGTGGAAGGGATAAAATTCATATGGCCATGTGAGCCTCAGCAGCCTCTCTACAATGTCCAGAACACAAGCCCCGGGAAGCAAAAATGAACCTTCCCAGATGACAGGTTAGGCCAGCAAATGGGTCCCGCCACTGTGAAAATGTAAACCCCATCTGAAGGCAATGGAAAAAATAGAACTAAAACCTCAAAATGAAGTTCAGCAGAAAACAGAAGGACATGCTGCAGCCCAATCCACTTCATGTCCATGTGCACCCAAGCATAACTCTTCCTGCACAGAGACGAACCTAGACACCCATATTGCACTACAAATGTTGCTTTCACTTTCCCCCCGCCTCTTTTGCTGGCAAAAGAGCCTGCAAGTTTGTAATTGGGCAACACGGGGAACAAGGAAATAGAAAAAAGAAAACAGAGATGTTTCCATAGCAGACTCTGAAAAACACAACTGCTGGATGCTCTTACTTACCTGTGCTGGTAGCATACAAAGCTCACTAGGCAGCAGGTCAAGGGCAGACACACCAACACAGACCCTCCCAAAGCAACTACTTGAGAAAAGCTGCGAGATGTCACTCAGTGAAGACTTGAAACACGTCAAGAAGGCACTGAACCAACATGCTAGGCAAGAAACATGTTCCAGCCAACCACAAGTGACTCCAGACAAATTTGGTGATGAAACATTAATCTCATTAGCATACATTAATGTGCAAAACCTAAGTGTATTCCCACCAGGTGTGGCTCAGTATGGTCTTATTTAGCCAGTTATAGATTGACAAAGGACTGCCAGTCAGCTATGGCTCAGACTCACCAAGAATATCAGTCAAGTTCTTAAGAACAATGAAGACGTGTGTTATGTCACCTCCCAGATGATGTCTACAGTGCCAGAAAACCATTTAACCCAGTATTTTAGAGGCTGCAACTTGAATGACCCAACATCCACAGCAGCATCTGAGCATGTATTTTGCAGGTGGCAACTAGGCAACACCAGACCCTTATATCCTGGTCATGACAGTAGCTCTGATCACCACACATGGTGTACACAAAAGGGCAAGGTAGCTCCAACATGGCAGGTAAGATGAAACCACGTGAGATTGCAGCCACCTGCACTCACATGCACAGAGCTGGGAAGACACAGGTGAAGAGGGAACCCCCATAGATAACTGCTTTTGTCACAAGGGCAATCGCTGTCAGCAGCTGAGGCTCCCAGGGATCTTATCTTATTTTTCTCTCTAATTCTCCTTTCAGAGGGTGAGCACAGTGGGGTGTCCTCAGAACAGTGCAGTAATCCCTCCTGTCCCCATCAAAACATCTATTCCGGAAGGCTGCAACCATAAGCACTGCAGGGGAGGGCAGGGAGTTAATAAAAGGGAATTGAGGAGAGCTCTAGGACTCAGCTCTTCCAGTATCTCCCCTCCCAGTCTCACAAATCAGGTTATTGCAACAGTGACCCCAACACAGTGAGAACAGCATCAGTCATGTACTAGGGATGACGAAAAACAAGGAGATGAGCTCAATTTCTCTTCTGTCACAGGCTAACCTATACAAGGGCAGTGATGGAGGAAAGCAAACAGACAAGAAATGAGGACAGTTAGAGGTTCCCCCCGCTACATCTGCAACTTTTTTTTTGCATTTGTCTGAGGGCTTACTGTATACACTTTTTATTTGTCTAGGCACCTACTGCATACAAGTAAAGGTAAAGCAGCATTGGACAGGGTAGGAAAAAGGCTATAATTGATAGAGAACTAAAGATAAATCAACTGCAACGCTCCTTTTCTCTGCTAAGAGATGGCAGCCCTGCATTCATCAAAAAGAACAACAGGAATTATATTGTTCAAAGACCATGCTGAGATTGCCACACAACAGAAGACGGCTGCTTTCTGCAGTCTTGTTCAAATTGGTGATTGAAACAACAAGGAAAAAGAACATCCTGATCAGCTGATGATTAAAGAATCTCTGGCAGAACAGTGACTACAGTCCTTGCCTGAGCAGCATCAGTAGAACTCCTCTCATCTAGAAGACACTACCCTAAACCAGAGCTTTGCGCACAGATCAAAACTGTTCCTATGCATGCATGGTGGGGGCAGGGGGTGTCAGGAACGGTCACCCATTACTCAGGACATGTCATGTCAGTCAATAACTGTCTCACCCAGCTCAGGTATGGTCCCTGTGGGATACTGGAGTGACAAGCAAAGGACAAACATCTCTCTCATGATACCATGGTTCTGTCTACTGCTTGCTATAGCTATTCTCAACCATGAGAAATTCACCTTCGCTCATGGACCCCATCATCTGCTCTCTAGGCAAAAGTCTCAGGTAGTAAACAAGAGCCCACTGGTGAGCAGTCCCTCCTGCCTGCTTTCCACAACGTGCATGATACCATAGTGGCAGATGATGTTTTCTGCCATTACCAAAGATAAGCCAAAAATAATAGAATATTCAGTCAGCTTTTATAAATAATAAATAAGATCAGACTCAAATTTACACACAGTTGAGGACAACGAATGCGAATTTTCATCTTGAACACTGTGGAAAAAGAAAATAGTCTCCTATAAGCATATAGAGCTTAGACGCTTACATATATAAAGATACAACAATATAGAGAGAACAGTATGCAAATTTCACTGGGCTATGTTCAACTGTGCTTCCACACAGAAGTTAGAGCTGCTTTGGGGTTTGTTGGGGGGAAGTTGTAGGATTTGGAGACTTTATTTTTAATTAATATCTTATTTCACACTAAGCCTAATCATTTTATGAATGCAAATTCCAACAGTTAATAAGAAAACTGAATTGTCAGCAGAAAATCCAGTTTACTAGGTTGGTCCCAAAAGTGAAAGGACAGGATTCTCCCATTCCAGTAAAACCAAAATCTGACAGCTATGTAAAGTTTTACTGCTTCCACAGTCTTAAACCAATGTCCGCTATCCAGTACTAAAACAATAAAACTACAAAGTTTCCTTTTGTGGACATATGTAAAGAATAAATAGACCTTCCTAAAGGGATGGGGAAAGTATTTAACAAAGGTGGTCCAGAGACAAGCCAAAGCATCAGTGTCAAAGAAGAGCTCGATGAATCCTGAAAAGGTTTGTTATAATGTGTCTAAGGATTAAGACATTTTTGAAGTCTGGATGAAAAAACCTGTGAAGGAAAGCTCAAGGGCAAAGAAACCAAAAGGTTCCTATCAAAATTCTCAAGTTTATTTTCCAATTACTGCATCAGAATACTTTTCAGAATTATTAACACACAGAACTGCTGCTAGGAGCTGGTTTATACTCACGTTATAAGTCTAACGAGATTATATCTATGTTGTCTGCTTGTCCTCTTACTCTTGCTACATGTGTGCTGTCAATAGAATTAAATTCTGCCTCTTGCATTTCAAAGGGATACTCCTTCTAGCCTCCAGCGATCTACAGCTTAGAAGTTCCCTAAATTACGTGTGGTTATTTTGTTTATAGCATGATTTCACATGGCAAGTGGTGTTTCATGCTTAGAGACAACGAGTGATTTTCAAAGCATGGAAGTTACAATATATCATTAAGTGATACAAAGGGACTTTAAAGGTACTTCGGTTTTGGGCATACATGCACTGATTGCAGGTACTCCAACCACTCCCCAGATAAGATATTATCATATCTGTTCTGCTCAAACTAAATTAAATTAAACCTTCCTCCCACCATCTCGAGCATCATCAAACCAGCATCTTAAGTGGTGAAAAAGGGAAAAAAAAAAAATTTAAAAGCTACACAGTGGCACAGCAATCCATCACATCCCAAAAGTTACAATCCAGGATGTTTATTGATAGGCTTTCCACAGCAGTTTGACATCATCTCAGTGGTGGGACACGTTGCTGAGGGGGTTTGGGCTTGCACAGGACGGGACTGTCCCCAGTGTGTCACCGACTACATCCTTCCGCCATAAGGGAAGGAGAGTCCTGGGGAAAGCAGACACCATAGAATAGGGAAAAGCAAGTCTTAGGAAAAAGAATCATCCAGTCTTGCTTCCAAGATTCCCGGAAACATATCAGAGTCGTTTACAAGGATTTGATTCCGAGTATTTATGAAGTCTGTAAAAGATTTCCTTCGGTGAGATGCAAAGTCAGTCTAAACCCTTTCAAATCTTCCATCCCATCGCATCAGCCGTCAAGACACAGGCCGTAGGGGACACCAAACACCCCCGTACCAGGGTACGCGTGTGCTGTTGAAGCGGGGCATTGGAGGGCTCGAACCGCCCGCGGCCCCGGCCGAGCCCCGCCCGCGGCGAAGCGCCGCGCGGCAGCTCCACGCTGCAGCCCGGCCGGCCCAGGAGCTGCCAACACCGCCCGCAGGGCAGCGTCCGCCCCGGTCCACTCCAGCCACCGGCACGGGCTCCTGCCGGTGCCGAATCCCGGCCTGAGCCGCCCTGAATGTGTCGCCAGCCCGACACCGCGGCCAGAAAGCCCCGGCAGCCCCCTGGGGCCGCGCGGATAGGCTCTGGGTCTGCACAGCCCCCGCTCCCCGCCCGGCGGGATGCGCACGGAGCGGCGGCCACACGGAGCCGCCACAACGCGCCCCGCGTCGCGCAGGGAACGGGCGGGAACTGGCTGGNTAAACGGCCAGGCGGTCATTGAGCTGCCGCAGCTCCTCCTTCTCCTGCAGCCGGGAGATGCGGGTCGGCGACAGCGGGGTCCCGCCGGGGGTGCCGCGGCTCGGAGTGCCTGACATCGCCCGGGGACGGAGGCGGTGGGGCGCCCCACGGGCCGTCGCTGCTCGCCCCCTACTCCGGCCGTACCTCCCGGGTGGTGACCTCCTCCTTTTCCGAGATCTTCAGCAGCAGCCGGTCGTTCTCCAGCTCCAGCGCCCGCACACGGTCAATGTAAACGGCCAGGCGGTCATTGAGCTGCCGCAGCTCCTCCTTCTCCTGCAGCCGGGAGATGCGGGTCGGCGACAGCGGGGTCCCGCCGGGGGTGCCGCGGCTCGGAGTGCCTGACATNCGATCAGGAGCCGCGGGTGTGGCTCGGGTCGCGCGTCAAGGACAGAATCGGGCGCGGGGCCGGTTTTGAGGCGAAGAGGTTTTGGTGACAACATCAGAAGGGACCGGAGCGACGGACAGGACTGACTCTCATCTGCTCCCGATCCTGGCGGAGCAGCAGCCAGGGTCCCCCCGCGGGGTTCAGGCCTGTGGGGTGGCAGGTTCCCTGACACGGTGTATTTGTGTGTTCTCATTGTCGTTCCCTAAAACATCGTGCACAGCCCGTTGCGGGCTGTGTGATTTTGCCCTGCTTTGCGGTTGGCCCTGCACAGGCCAGGGTCCAGCTGTGTGCTGAAATGAAGAAAACATGGATTGGACGTTCCCAAAGTTGATGTTTTCAAGAGTGCCTAAAGAGTGATGTTTTTTGGCTATGCAGTCAAACTGTACAAACTAAAATCCACTAAGAAGTTTTCTCTTCCTAAATATTTGTAGTAGTATTTTTCCCAAAGACCCCAAAATCTGTCAGTTCTTGCACGTTAACTAGCATAAACTGGATTACCATTCCCAAAGCTGTTCCTGGCCTTGTGCCTTTCAGCTACAACGGAGGGCTGAGAAAAAGGAGAAGTCGATAAAACAGACCCAAAAGTCTGTCAGCTGTATGAAGAGCAAAGAGAAAAACATAGCAAGAGCATTATGCAAAGGTGGGAGTACAGGTCTAGATAGAGAAACAGGAAAGACGGCAAGAAAATACAGCATATGATGTGAAAACTTAGGGACCCAGGGTGAAAAAGTAGGTGTTTGGTCTCAAAATAGAACTAAAACGATCTTCATGTGAAATCCTAATATCAAGTACACCTCAAGCTGGAAAACCTTGGAATAAACCCAGGAATTCTGGATGCTTAATATCCATGTGGGCAAACAGCTGTGAGTCTCTCTTGCAATCACTGTAAATCACAGGATTTCACCTGAATGCATTTGTCTCAAAATGTGCATCTGATAGAAAAGGATTTGTCCTGGTTGCTCTGAGACAGCAGAGTGCCTCTCTCACCTGCTCGGGCATCACCTCTCCTGGGACAGCACTGAGTGCCCCTTCACCTGCGTCTCCTACCGAGAGCGGGAATTTCCACACCCGTCTGCGGAGCTGTGGGTATCAGTGGGTTCCCCGGAGGGTGTTTATGAGTGATAGCTAAAATGGAAGCAAGATCACTCCCTGTGCGCTTTCTGAAAAGCACAACCTCCCTACGTGAGGGTCACTGCCGGCAGGGAGCTGCCAGTGAGATCTGATGATATGATGTGCGACTGAGTGTGAATCTCAGCTTTCTGACTGAATCTGGAAAAGGAAGCAGAGAGAAGAGACTACAAATCCCAGGGTGCTGTGGTCGCTGCTCGCAGGGAGGTCGGATCCTGCCCCATCCGCCTCCTGCTCTTTGTTCCAGCCACACTTGGGAGTTGCAGTACAGTGCAATGCGTGTTTTGAATTTTGGCGCCTGTCTGCAAACTGTAACCCAACTGCTGCTGGACCGACTCCAGCCCCAGTTCCAGCCCCTTGTCCTGCCCCACGCAGTCCATGTCGTCTCTAACGGCACTGCTTTCCTCGGAGCAAACCAAAAAAAATACCCCTGAGCATCAAGCCGTGCACTTAGAGTGAACTTTTTCTCTCTTTAACATTCAGTTTCCAACACTAGCAAATTCGTGGAAGACCAGCTATAAATTCTGGTTGTGTTAAGACGGGAAAGAGTATTTTAGGAATGCTTAAAGCCTCTATAAACATTTTTGGGTTAGCTCATTTCTTCTCTTGTGATTTGATGTGATAATCTGTACATCAGTCATATTTTTGAATTTGTTTTAAGATTTTTGCCTAATTTTGATTGATAATGTAAACCAGACATAAATCCCCTTTGTTCGTTAAGTTTAGCCCTCAGACTTTTTAGATAATGGCTTAGAAACTTTGAATGTTTCAAGAGTTTGTGTGCTTTGGGGCTTGGTTGTTGGGTTTTTTTGCCTTCTAGTGTTACTGGGTATTTTCACAGTGCTGCTATCAACTGTATTGCAGTAAATTTTTTTTTTTTTCCAAAATATACTTCCTGAAATATGCATCAATAGTAATGCCTGATATTTTCTACATTTTTTAGAAAGTCCTTTTCTTTAGCAGTAACCCGAACACTTGCGCACTTTCATCCCTGACACCAATCTCCCTTTGTTTAACAGAATATGTATGTTCACTTTTCCTATCTCTTCTAAAACAAAGAGAATGGTTTGGTGGTGAGATGCAGAGAGGAAGCATCAAGGAAGAAAGGGAAGGGCACAAGCTGAGTGCCCGCTCACCAGCTGTGTTTTCCAGGGAGTGCAACATATATTTCAGTTGTGGTATTGGCATCTGTTCAAATACTGGTCCTCTTGGATCCCTCCTATGATAGGGATTTAGTATTGAACCAGGGTCAATATGGTTATTCATTTCTTAATGTTTAGCAATTAGTTTTTCATTAGAGACCTTGACAGGTCTTTGCTACCCAAAATTATTTTACAATAAACTCCTTCTGTTCTGAGCAGGTAGAATGGATTTGTTATCCCAAGACAAAATAATTTCGTGTTTGACAGAGGGGCAGTATACGGATGTGTCAGCCTTACCTGGCTGGGAAAACAGAGAATCATGGCAATCCCTGGAGCTGCATTCCTGAGCATTCAGATTGGGAACCTGTTCAGAGTATACTGAGGCTCTTGCCTTGCCCACTCTCCCAGGTTTTCCCTTTGTGCAAAGTGGAGCAGAGGAGGAAGCTACTGCAGGTACACGTCCCACCTTGATACAAAGTCAGGAACTTGGAAGAGCCCTGGGCTCAGTATTGAAGCTCTAGCTCAAAGACACTTGCAACATATCTGACTGTCTGCGTAGGATAAGAACAAATTTTTGGGATGTCAGATACAGACGGTAGGAACAGGCTCTGTTTAGCTCTGGAGTGTTTCTCCTACCAGGTAAATGAAGGAATTGCTTCCAGTATGTAATAAAGACAAAGCAAAACCTTGTGTATCCTTTGATGCAGAGCACCTTCTCATTCGTTGACCAGTTTCCTGTATATTTGGGTGTAACAAGTTTTCTGATGCGATCTGGGATTTCATAATGACTCTGACATTTTTATAAATCTGGAGATACAGGATTTCCCCTGCTATTTCTTAACTGCTTTGGTTTCTCAGCAGCTGCTGTCATGCTCTCCCCTTTCTCATTTTACACTCTTTTATTTGTATGTCTTTTATAGAATTATTTCTATATTTTCTGTAGTCACCTAACTCCGCCTCTGCCTCATGTTCTTCACCTTGCTTGAACAGCCAGACAATGTTTCATTGATTGTCTCAGGTATTGTCATTAATTTCAGGAAGGAGCAAGGATTGAATATATATCACATAACATTTTCCTATCAGTCCAAATTCAATCCGGCCTCAACATTAGTGCTCAAAAAATTGCTAGCAATGACTCCAAGTCTGGAAGAAGCACTCATATCTCACCACAGAGTTCTGCTCCTGAATTTCATCTTTCATTGAATAGAATTGCTTCAGGCAGTGTCAGCACAAAAAGCACTAAAGCAAGTAGAGAAAATGAATGGTATGCCATGAGTCATGGATGAAACCTTCCTCATCCACTATGAGAAAGTTTGCTGAGATGTAAAAAAAGAGCAAAGAGGAACGTGGCACACAATTGTGGGGTTAAAACAAACAGACAGCAGACTGTCTGTAGGACAAGGGTTTTTTCGAGACAAGACATCACACTGTAATGTGTAGAGGGTGTATTTATTTCTGAATCCAGCATCTAATGTTTGACAGGAGTTTTCAACAATAATATTCTTTTGCTACAGTGTTTACCTCCTTACTGAGGCAGAATTCAAGCTGTATCACACTGGGAGAGGTGTTAATGAAGTCTGGACAGAGAGAATTCTGGTCTGTGCTTGGAATTGTTCACTCCTTTGTGGCAGGAAGGCGAGTAATTTCTAAGCGTGGCCCTTTAGATTCTTGTACTGGAATGAGATCTCGTGATCAGAAAAAAAAGAGAATTTAATTCAAAAAACACTTCATATTTCCCCCCATTTCAACAGAAAAGGGGTAAAAGAAGATGCTAAGGGCTCAGGGCTCCCCGACTTTCCACAACTCCACTTTGTCATTTTTCTACAGTGATTTGCTTATAATAGCACATGCTAAAAAGAGCCCTGTCTATAACATGGGAGCCACAGAGAGGGTTCCTGCAGTACAGCTTATTCACAATCTTCCCCAGGCACAGGAAGAGGTGTATGGTGGGATACACCAGCCTTCAGGGTAGCATCACCTTCTGTGTCTCACGCCCACTGGCTCCCCAGGACTCAGAAATTCTTCCAAACTAATAGGAAAACAGACTTCTTGGCAGTTGAATACCATGAAAGCACCACTGAAAACAGATGAGCTGGCCAGGTAGGAAAAATACCACTGCTTCCTTCCAGTCGGATTGTAGCAGCCTTTGGAGCCAGAACCGTGGGTGTGCCTGTGCAGACCAGCTGCTGTTTAAAGAGATAAATAGCAACATTACTCTAAGATCGAGGAAGGGATTATTCACGTCACCTTTAATGAAATATTGGGCCAATAATCTCTAACACTGCGAGTTCTGCCTTTCACATACAGAGCTGGATTTTATTCTAGTTACACTTTCAGGGATCCAAAGATAAAAGCGTCCTCTGCAGCCTGCCAAGGTAGCCCCAATTCTCAGCACCCTGTGGAGTTCATGTTCCCTCATTTCACATGCAAGTCCCTCATCATTTAGCCATTTGGCACTTTGGAGAGCACAGTGAAGGAGGGTGGGGACTGGCTATGAATGCAGTTCCTCTGAGTTCACAAAGCTCTTGTTATCAGCCGGGAGCAATCCCAGCTCAGCTCCAAGAATCACTTAAATCATTGCTACGCTGGTGGAGCTGTGGGAGGGGAGCATGCAATGCTCACACCCCTGCACTATTATTATATAAAGCCTGGCACTGATCTCCATGCTAATGAAAACAAACCCAGGGATTTTTTCAAAACAACCATTTGGCACTTAATTTTCAAATCCACAGCCCAACTGTAGCTGGCTGGGTGCCCATCACCATAGAGTTATTTACATATTTTCCTCCAGCAGCTGCAATAACCTGTTCTGTTCCTCGTGTCTGGCCAGGCTGTCTCAGCCTTTGTCATGGTCTCACTGGAGAGAAATATTTCAGTCGTGTGCTGTTAAACAAACCAGCTCCCAGTGTGTTGGGAGTTCACTTTTTAGTGTAGAAAGGTCAAAGCAGAAACCTTTGGCTCCCCTTTGAAAGAGAATTATCTACTTATCCCATCATGCACTGTAACATGCTACATGCACTTGGGATTCCTTAAGCCAGAGCTTCTGTCAAAGGTAAAGTTTACAGATTAAATGTATGTGAGAAGGAAGAAGACAGGCCTAGGGAGATAATGAGGTATGTGCATGGGATCAGTCTCTTTTGGACATATTATATGATTAATCAAGGAGATGAAAGGAATGCTTTCTGCAACTCCAAAGTGTGCTCCACCCAAGATCTCAAAGTATTTTACAAAGGATAATTCATTAAGCCTTATAATAATCTTGCAACAAAACTAAGATGACCATGGAACTTATTCAGTTAATGTCTGTATGTCTTGAGTTTCATGGAGTAGCTCTTTGAATCTGGCTTTCAGGTCACAGAATAATAGAATCACAGATTGGTTTGGATTTGGGTTGGAAGGGACCTTAAAGCTCATCTTGTTCCAACTGCCTGCCATGGGCAGGGACACCTTCTACCTTCTACAGGTTGCTCCA
Organism: Pachycephala philippinensis; assembly: GCA_013397055.1. Lineage (NCBI taxonomy): Eukaryota > Metazoa > Chordata > Aves > Passeriformes > Pachycephala > Pachycephala philippinensis. The sequence continues at coordinate 70,299 of VWZT01005114.1, forward strand.
AGCCCCGTCCCACCTGGCCTTGGACACTTCCAGGGATGGGGCAGCCACAGCTTTTCTGGACAACCTGTGCCAGGGCCTCACCACCCTCACAGGAAAGAATTCCTTCCCAATATTCCCTCTAACCCTGCTCTCTGGCAGTGGGAAGCCGTTCCCCCTTGTCCACGCCCTGGTCAAAAGTCCCACTCCAGCTTTCTCGGAGCCCCTTTAGGGGCTGTCAATATATCTGTCTCATTGGAAAACGTTTTTCCAGTCCACAGCTGGGGACAACAGTGAAGTGCTGGAGCACTGCCTCAGTTAACACATGCATTGGAGCTGCATGTCATTGAAGAACAGCCCCGGCTAAGCATGAACCTACAACAGGAAGCCATTTCCTGTCTTGAGTTTGGTACAGTCAGGAGACACCCTGCCCTACTCCACTCTCCTGCAGCCTGTGCTCTGTACTGAATTTTGAAGGCCAGCAGCATCACATCACTTCTTTCTTCACCACCATCATACTGAAGATGCATGTGGGTGGTCAGGTGCAAGAATCAGATGTTTTGGGCAGCCATGAAAGAGATTTGCTTGGATGGAGTAAATGGGCAGGAGCTACAGCAAATGAGGAAAAGCTTTTATTTGATGCGATATTTGCAGGCTTCCTCCACACTGCTAAACCCCAGTTCTGGGTATGAGAATAGCATAGATTTGCAGGATTTAATTTGTTTTACACAGTCTGCAGAAATCTTGAATGCACAACAAAAATCAGCTTCATCATGGCCCTATGTAGTGCAGTGTGACAGGCTGGCATGCAGAAAACTGCACCCTGGAAAAATCAGGGCCATTGCTTGGGGGCTGGATGGATGTCCTCACTCGGTGGGTAACCTGCCCAAGTGCAGGAATTTAAGGCTGGGCCTGCTCTGACTGAACCTCTGAGCTTCTTCAAGTGCCAAAGGTATAACCCCATGGATTCCAGAAAAATAACTGCTGGGTTCAAAGTGCTGAGCTTCCCAAACTGTAGAGAACTAACAAGTGGCATGGATTCACTGACAGTCTTTCCGTGTGCCAAGGAGGCCAGGTCAGTTCTCCTTCAATATATCAGGAAATATTGCCCCAGTTTACGGGCATGGTGTCCACCTATGTCTCTCCCAGCAGTGTGGACAGATCTGTGATACTCACATCATAAATGATTCAGAGCATCACCCATCCCTGGGGATTTACTCACACTACTAACAGAGATGATCCCCAGCCCAGCGCAGTGTGTGCAACCCCCGTGGCACATGTGGCCACATCCTTAAAGCCTGCTTGAGGTCTAGAACCCATTTGGCAGTTGTCTTGGAGAACGGTCAACCTGAAAACACCTGTCTGATGTGTGAGACTCATACTCAGCTTTAAACAGTGGGATTAATCTGGTATTTGCTGGGTAATAAGGAAGGAGTTGATAAACCATGATGCAGCTCTCACTTGGGTTTGCATTTTTATAACACGTTTGGAGTGGGAAGCCAGCGAGTCTAGGAAACTGCAGACATTTAAATGACCTCAGAATGGAGGAAGATCAGTTTGAGGTTACATGGTCAGTGAGGCCATTGGCAGCTTATACTGATGATTTAACTCAAAAAGCAATAAAGAGTTTAGTCAGTGATGCATGGTGGACATTGTGTAGATGAGCCTCCACTTGCAGGAGTCAGAGTGCCAATGGCTAGAAGTGTGCATCCTCTCTTCTGTGCCAGTATTGTGCTGGTCTGAACTGGTCTGGAGGAGCAGAAGCTTGGATCTGCTCAAGCCTGTCAAGTTTGCAGAACATAAATCACTATTTTCCCTCTCTACCCCTGCTGTGCAAATATGTTTGGATGGTACATCTCTGGCTGTTGTGGTTCAGTGGCCATCCTACCCAGTGGCAGGGTCTGGAGGACTGGCCTGAGACCAATGGGGAGAATACCTCCACCCTACGTCTGGCAAGGATCTGGGAGTCCTTCCAGTGTAGTGCCTGGGCATCTCAAGTGCCTAGAGGTGCTCAGCCAGCCTCAGGATATCTTTGGCTTCATGACCAGGACTCCCACAAGGAGAAAATTCTGTGGGCCACCCATGGGCACGGTGACTACTGAGCCCTTTACTTTTGCTCTGTTGTTACACAAATCTCTTGAATTTTGTTTACTTTTCATTTAGTTTTCTCCTTCTCACCCTGCACATTTCTCCTTTTGTGTCAATGCCAGGCAGCACCCTGGCCACACCAACCAATTCATGACCAATTTTCCTGTTTGTTCTTGTCAAAAATATGTTCTCATGTCAAAGAAATAGCAACATTTGATTTTTACAGGACTCTGCTGTTGGGATATATACAAGGAAGGACCAACACCTCCTTGGAAGGTGGATACTCCCATTACTCTCATCTTTCCAGGAAATAGCCTTGCCGGGTTGTCCCTGCAAACGCTGGCCTGTTGGTGAGTCTTCTTCTGAATGAAGTCACTCTAGGAAGGACCTCCCCTTTGCAGTTCGCTCATCTTCCTCAACCTTTGCATCATTCTTGCTGCTTTTCTGACTTCCTCTGGCTTGAGGACCTCAGTGCCCAGTGGCTGCTCCCTGCCCTGCAGGAGGTCACAGGTATGCCCCGGACTCTGCAGATGCCCCTAGCCTGCAAGGATAAAGCACGCGCAGGTAATGTATCCATGCAAAGAAGGAGCAAGAAATGTTAGCATTCTAAGCCTTTGCTAACCGTGTTGTGTCATGAGATCAGTCATGAAAAACTGCTTTGTAGCTTCCTTGGTGGCACATGGTGCAAGCAAACAGCACAGCTGAGAGCCAGATTACACACAGCTGCTCCTCTGGAATGGTGTCTCTGGAGATTGAAGAGGAGCTTTTCTCGCCTCCACCGTGGGCACTCAAAGCCCTCTTGGGGTGGGTAAGAGATGTGCCATTGCTCAGCGGGACTCAGTTGGGGCAGGCAGTGTCCAAACAGTTTCTCTTACAAAAAGCACCTGGGGCTGCTCAGGTAAATGAGCCCAGGTCACCTCGGGGCTGCAGGAAAGCTTGTGCCAGAATGGTGGAGGATCCTTCACACAGGCACTATGCCTCTGCAGACATGCCTCCTTCCTTTGCAGTAGCTACATAGGTCCTCCTGCACAGGGCACAGCAGTATGCAGCAATTGCCCCCTCCACTGGCTGTGACTGCTGCCCGTGTCTCTTGTACATGGCACAGACTGAGTACCTCAACCCACTTTCGCCTTCGACCTCCCCTTCATAGTCAGGTTCCCCACAGGCTCATGCTGGCACCCGGTTCTCCTGTGCCCTGCTCCTGCACAGCAAAGAGCTGCACACTGGGCCTGGAGGAGTGCTCCTGCCTGAGCCCAGAGCACCATGCCTGGGTCAGGGAGAGGCGTGGGGGGCCAAGAACACACCGAGGTAGAAATGAGGGCCAGCTGCAAACCTCTGTCTGAAACCTGAGGTTCTCATGGGCTCCACTGAGATGCCACTTTGTGCTCCTGCCTCTCTCTGGAAGCTCTTTATGGCTGGACAGCCCACGACCCCACTGGCACAGAGTGACAACTGGCCAGAGTTCATCCAGCCTCCTGGCGCTGCCCAAAGGGGCAATGTCCCCTTGCTGCTCCCCCCACACCATCCAGCCTGCTCCCCCTTGACAGCAGTGACTTTCAGCTGGCCCACCAAGGGACTGAGGCATGGGCTCATCCCCACAGAAGCCATTCCTAGCTACATGGCATCCGGCCACTGCAAAGCATTGGCCACCTTGTAAAAGGCAGCAGGAATACAAAAGGAATTTGCATTTGCCCAGAGAGACTACTTCCAATGGAAATCTGTGGGTCTGTAAATGGCCTTTCCCACCTGATAAGGGTGAAACCTTTCCATCTCCAGCAAGGAGGAAAGGTCAGTGTCACCATGGTCCCACCATGCAGTGGCCCAGGGGAGCAGTAGTGTAAGACCCCTTGTACAGTGGCTGTAGGGGAAACCCCTTTTGTGTGGGTCTCTAAGAGAAGGCAGGACATTGGCTTCCCAATGACAAAAATAAAGGTCATTTACCCAAGGATATACTTTTCACTTGGAAGTGATGAGCTACTTGGAAAACCAAAGCTAAGGCATCTATAATTGCAGAAGTGGATACAAAATTAAGGAATTCCATCGCATGGCTGTAGAGGTGAGGCTGTTAGCTCAGGCTGTAAAATCAGTGTTGTAAGGCCCAGTGAAGCCCCAGAAGGGTTAAACCCTTTCCTTCAGCAGACAGGAGCAGCCTGCCTGAACTGGCAGCTGCAGGTGGTTCCTCTGCTCAGGCAGAGCAAGCAGTTGGATTGGTCAGGTGGTCAGAAACCATAATTCAGCAGAGGCTCCAAGGCACAGGCAAGGGTTGTTTTGTGGTTTTTCCTAGAGCAGCTGGATTTGGGAACAGTTGCTGTCTGTGGCAACATGGGTGACAGCTTTAGCAGTGTGCATATGCTATAAAAGACCTCGCACAAAACAGAACATCAGAAATACAGGCAGCCTTCCCTGTCCATGGGTGTTATATGTGGTGACAAGGGAGCTGCTGCAGGGGCAACTGCCTTTCTCTTCATCACAGGAGGGCAGTTTCATGGCTTCTTTGTGTGTGTCTGTGTCCATGCACATGTGCTGCTCCAGAAGGGAGACCATGGCTTGAACAGAACTGCTGGTACTCTTGCTTTCAGGGTGATGTAGGAGAAGGATTTCGCCTGCTGTTTCTTCTCCTGGTTTTGGTGGCAGAGGCTGTTGGTTTCTGATCTGGCTGAGAAGTCTTGCAAGTTATCAAATACTTCTGGGGCATATCGTCTGGACCTCAGTTTACTTACTAACAGCAGCATTTTCTTTAAAGTCAGGTTCAAACTATTTCACCTGTAAGACCCAAGGACCAATGTGAAAACTGTCCTGTGATGTGATGTTGTATTAGTTTGAAAACAAATCAGCGGGAGACTGTAAGTTCAGGATTAAAATTTAATAGGGAAGGGTAATAATACAAGGGAAAACAAAAAAACTGACAAAGTCAGATACAACCTGACACCCTGTTAGGGTGGTGGTAGCAGTCCAAATGAAGTAGCTCAGTTGAAGCGGTGATCCTGTGGAAGATCTGGTCTCTAGCTGAAGGTCCAAGAGTAGCTGTTGTCCTTTGGAGACCCAATAGGCAGGGCTGTCTTGGGCAGTTCCAAGGCCAGGTTATATCCAGGTGGGAATGCCCGGCTCCTCCCTCCTGGGCGGAGCATCCCACAATAGTATCAGATAAGCCATGAGTCATCTGATGGGTCTTAATTGCCTATTGGTTGTTATCAAGGGGGAGTCGTTAACAAGAGATAACAGGTTAATGGCTCACAGCTGCTGGTAATAGAATACAGCTATGTTGTAACCTAGGACAGATGTGCAGAGAGTGTTTTGTTTAAAAATGTGCTTGAACCTAACTAATAAACCACCACCAAAGACAGTAGTTCAAGTCTCCGATTGCCTCAAAGCAGAGCTTAAAAACTCTGAGAGAGCCAGTGAGGAACACAGTAGCTGCATGGCACAAGGCAGGCGGAGGCTGGCCTGGCTGAGCTGAGATCGCTGCAGCAGCTCCCCATGCTGCAGCAAACACCGTGTGGGAGAGAGACAGCATCCAAAGGCAGCAGGATCATTCCAGTGGGAGAGGGCTGTTTTTACCAAAAGAGGTAGCAGTGAGGACTCTGCGGTGACCTTTACTTCCCTACCAAGCAGTTTAAGCGAAGAAGCCTCAGTTTGGCTCCGATTGCTCCCTGGATGGTTCTGTTACACACTGGGGACTCCACCTCTGTCATCTCACCAACAGAGACTGAATAGACCCTTGTCCAGCTCTCTCCTGCCTAAAACAGGACACCAAAAGAGCACAGTGGAGCATTGGTGGCAACTACCATCAAGCACCCAAAGCAGGGCCAATACAGCACTCCATGCCCATGAGAGAGGCCTTGCTCACCATCATCACAGGTTTTGTGTCTCAAAGCCACAGCCACTTCTTATCTGGTAAAGAGAGATGTTATCATTTCTGTTGTCCCCACATCCTCTTTTCAGAGCCATGTTCTGTCGTGGTGCATCCCTGACTGAGAGAGCCACAGTTGCAGAAATACTGTGTATGATGAACCCCATGCAGAGTTTTTTGCTGGCTGCTGTTGTAAGTAATTATTTAATGGAAGACAGAGAGGCTCCACCACTTGGGGAAACACCCTGCATGGACATGTCAAGCACAGGGCAGAACCACTCAGCCCTGAGCCTTGCAGAAGTGAGTGGGGCTTTCAGCTGTTTGAGGTCCAGAGGCCTGAAGTGGGACAGCCAGGATGCCCTGGGGAAGGGGCACTTCCAGAAGAAACCACACATTGAGAGCAACACCATCTCAGCTCAAAGAGAAAGCCTCTGGCTACCTATGGGAATGGTGCTGAAGTTCTTTCACATTGGTTGTTAGGCATATTTTGTTAATTAACATAAGACAGTAGCCTCTGAATTTCAGGTAGCCTGGATTTAGGCATGAGGTTGAGCCTGTCTCCTGCCTGCCTTCCCTATGACCAGCCCATACCAGCTTCCTTGGGGCTGCTGGCTTACATGCTGCCTGCTGGAAGACATCTAGCAGAAAACCACGTCTGGATCTTGGCAAGTGCAAATACCTGCATCTTGCAAGGCCTTGGCCAAGAAGGGGTAAGACAGGAAGGTGGAGCACTGCTGAGCAGCATCGGGCTACTGTCCTGCCTGTGCTCCTCCCATCTGGGGAGATGATTCAGTTAATACTTGGAATCAATGGGTAAAGGGCTTCCCCCACTGTGCCAGCTATGCGAGCTCATCCTGTGAGAGAGCATCTTTCATCCAATGTTACACAACAGCTTGTTGGTGGGTACAGGCTTCACAGTGACCTTCTGGGAATTCTGGCTCCACTCGGAGGAGGGAAGGGAGCTCTGCCTTTCCATAGCTGCAGGTGGTGGATCTCGGAAGGTGTGTGTGGCTTTTGGCCATGATGTCATGAAGGGGGCTGGCCGAAAGAGGAATGCAGTCAAATGGACAGGTGGAAATCAGTTTGTACCTGGTGTGTCTTCCTGCCTTAAGAATGCATACCTCTGCAGTGAGCAGGATGAGCTTCAGGTTCAGAAGAAAATGGGGTCCCAGGCACCACCATTCAGCTGTGCATCCTGTGCCTCTGTCAGGCGGACCACAGGTTGTGCTGACTCTATACTTGGAAAAGAGGAAGGACACTAAAATAAACCTCATCTGTCATGCGACAGAAAAAGGCTCTGTCTTGATTTGAAAGACAGGTGTCTGCCAAGGAAGGCAGGAAGCTCCCTTGGAATAGAAAATGTGACCTTCTTCCCTCCAAATTATTGTAACTTTGAAATTAAGGGGCTTTCAGGCAAAGATATGGGAAAAGGAGTAACAGTTCTTTACTAGTATAGGTATATGTGTAACAAGGCAAACAAACAGCACCGGCAGCGACACCAACAGAACCAGAGCCCGGTCCCGCCCTCTCTCGGCTGCCGCCCCTTCCCCTTGGGCGCAGTTCCGCTCACGGCCAGCAGGGGGCGCTGGGGGCTCCCGGCCGGGCAGGGCGGGTGCGGCCACTCTCCCGCGCCTGCAGGGGGCGCTGTGCCGCGAGCTCGGCCACCTCTCTCCCCACACGGGAATGGCGGGTGAGGCAGCGGGAGAGAGAGAGAAGGGGCTTTGCTTTACAGACTCACAGGGGGCAGCCAGGCTCAGTGCCACTTGGGAAGCTGAATGGACTGCAGGAGGAACTTAGGAGCGGCAGCTGGAAGGGCAAAGGTCAGCAGACCCCGGAGAAGCAAACAAAATGTATCAGAAACTCCGCAGCTATAGCAGAAGCCTGGGGGTGTCCGGGCAGGCAGGCGGTGTGGGTTTACAGTGTGGCGAAAAACCCAGAGCAGTGGGAGGGAAATGACGGGACTGGGCAGCAGCAGCTGGGTTCCCAAACACAAAAGCAGGGAGAGGCTCCCTCAGAGGGGGCCGGGGCTCAGGGTCCCGGGTTTTCCCCTGGAGCACCCAAGCAGATGGTGAGGGTCCTTTCCAGGGAGGTAGGGTGTTGATAAGGTCCCAGTGCAATGGCTGCTCATACAAGCAAAAGCCTCACGGTAGGAGAAAAGAGTAATGGGCTGGACTCCACAGTGGCAGCAATAGGAGCAGCTCGACTGTTCCCTCCGATCCTGAGAGGGAGAGAGAGGGGAGCTGAGCCCAGCTCCTCATCCCCCAGCCAAAATCTCACAGTATCTCTGCCCTCCCAAAAGAAAGCCCCCTCAGCTGCTAGAGTACAGCTGCACCCTTCCCCCTACCTTGGCCACTTCTTTTGTCTCTTAAGAACCAGTTGTTACAGTCTCTTACCAACAGATGGGAGAAAAATCCCTGAAAGAAAAGGAAAAAAAAAAGCACAATCCTAACCTTCAACAAGATCTCTTCATAAAAGTGGAGTAGCTGGGGAAGGGTGAGGTGCTGCACTTTTCCTTCTTTCCTTGGTCTTTAGCCAGGTCAAGATGAATTCTGGCTTTTCCAGTTGTCTTTGTTTGAAAGACAGGTGTCTGCTAAGGAAGGCATAAGCCTCCCTCCTTGGAATGGAAAATGTAACCCCCTTTCCTCCAAATTATTATAATTTTGAAATTAAGGGGCTTTCAGGCAAAGATATGAGGAATAGGAATAACAGTTCTTTACTAACAGATATATATATATAAAACAAGGCAAACAGACAACAGTAACTATGGCAGTNAAGGCAAACAAACAACAGTAACTATGGCCGTAAAAACAACAGAACCAGGAACCCAGTGACGCCTTCTCAGCTGTCAGGCCCTTTCCCCTTTGGTGCAGTTCCGGTCACGGCCGGCAGGGGCGCTGGCGGCTCCCGGTGAGCAGGGTGGGTGCGATGGGTCCTCCAAGCCTGCAGGGGGCGCTCCGGAGCGAGCTCGGGGAGCACGCGGTAATGGCGGCTTGGCCGAGCCGGGAAGGGATGGAGGAAAAGCTTCACAAACCCCCCTGGGCCGCTGATCCCGGTGCCCAACCGGATCCTTGGGAACAGCAGGCTGGGACAGCAGGGATTAGCACAAAATCCCAGGTGGTAGATGAGATGTATCAAACTCCGGAGCTGCAGTGGGAACCCCCGGACTTCTCGGCAGGCAGGGGGTGCGGCGCTACAGTGCAGCGAAGGTTCAAAGCAACGGCAAAGGAACGGCGGGGGCAGGGAAACCGCGGCCCGGCTCCCAGCAGGGCAGGGAAAGGCGGGCTTGGGATCCCGGGGTGTTTTCCCTGAGGCACCCGAGCAGATGGTGAAAAGGTCCCTCTTTTAGTGAGGTAGGGTGTTAAATAGGGTCCCAGTGCCACTGCTGCTCCAGCAAGCAGAGCCCCCACTCACGGTAGAAAGAAGGCAGCAGAAGGCAGAANGAGAAGAGAAGAGAAGAGAAGAGAAGAGAAGAGAAGAGAAGAGAAGAGAAGAGAAGAGAAGAGAAGAGAAGAGAAGAGAAGAGAAGAGAAGAGAAGAGAAGAGAAGAGAAGAGAAGAGAAGAGAAGAGAAGAGAAGAGAAGAGAAGAGAAGAGAAGAGAAGAGAAGAGAAGAGAAGAGAAGAGAAGAGAAGAGAAGAGAAGAGAAGAGAAGAGAAGAGAAGAGAAGAGAAGAGAAGAGAAGAGAAGAGAAGAGAAGAGAAGAGAAGAGAAGAGAAGAGAAGAGAAGAGAAGAGAAGAGAAGAGAAGAGAAGAGAAGAGAAGAGAAGAGAAGAGAAGAGAAGAGAAGAGAAGAGAAGAGAAGAGAAGAGAAGAGAAGAGAAGAGAAGAGAAGAGAAGAGAAGAGAAGAGAAGAGAAGAGAAGAGAAGAGAAGAGAAGAGAAGAGAAGAGAAGAGAAGAGAAGAGAAGAGAAGAGAAGAGAAGAGAAGAGAAGAGAAGAGAAGAGAAGAGAAGAGAAGAGAAGAGAAGAGAAGAGAAGAGAAGAGAAGAGAAGAGAAGAGAAGAGAAGAGAAGAGAAGAGAAGAGAAGAGAAGAGAAGAGAAGAGAGAAAAAAAAAACAAAAGGAGAACTCCTAAAACCCCAACACCAGTTCTGTTCCTGATGTCCATGCAACGCCTGTCGATGTCTCTTGGGTAGTTTTGATGCTGCTTCCACCCGCCACGTTCTTAATTTTTGTATTTAAATGTGATCCAGAATTTTCCACTCAGCCAGTCTAGCCTCCTGTTGTACTTGCTCAACATTGGGATGGATCGCTCTTATACTTGTTCTCCATTGGTTAATCAGAAATTCCGGTGGCTGTTTTACATCTACCTCAGCTCACTTCTACTTCTCCTCCAGGCTGAAAAAGGCTCGCTCCTTCCATTGCTCCTCATGGGATATATGCTCCAGGTCTCAGACATCTTCATGGCTTTCCTCTGAACTTATTCCAGTTTATCAAAGTTTTTCTTGCATTGTAAGGCCTGAACACAGCACCACTGGTGTGATCTAATGAGTGCCAGGTAAAGGGAACAATCCCTTCCTGGACCCTGCCAGGTATGTCTGTCCATGCAGCCCAGGACATTGCCACAGCAGCCAGGACACACTGCAGATGTTCAGTCTATTTATGGTCCACCGAGCCCTCCATGTCCATCTCAGCAGAGCCAGTCTGTCCCAGCTTCGGATTCAGCTCCAATCCCAAGGCTTCCTCTACCTTACCTACCTTTTTTCTGCCCCCTGTCCTTGGGCTCACCTGATGGTTAATATATTGCTTGTAATGCCTCTAGGAAAGTAATAAGGCAAAGAGTGAAGAGATATAATGCAGAATCCAAAGAAAGATTCAGAGAGATGCAAACCATTTGCAAATGCTGGGAATGTGGCAGAAGGCATTTAGCAATGTTGGAATGGGGCAAAAGCTTCTGGAAACTGAAAACCTGGATTTTCTATTAGGGACTTGTGTAGGCAACGATGGGAGGCAAGAACTCTTGTCTTGGGGAAAAGGCAGTTTTGAGGGGTGTCCAGTGCAGCATAGAAAGGTCAAATGATGAGAAACCCAAGGGGAGTTTGGGAACTGTAGATCCATAGGTTTTCTGCATGAACGGAAAAGATGTCCTGAGGGGAAGGTAGCATTAGTCAGGGTGTGAGAGGGAAGAGCCCCATGCAGCTGCTGCTGATGGGTTGGTGCTCATAGACCAGGCAGTTGGGAAGCAGCAGGTGCCGCCGCCTCCTCTTCCAGGCAAGCATTTATTTTAGGGCCACTTGTACCTGATGAGGTCACAGAGCCAGGGCAGGGGAGGGCCCTTCTTCAGCACACCCAGAGCTGAGTGAGCAGCCACCCTAAGGTAGCTCCATGCACATCAGCAGTGGCAGGAAAGGTGACAGGAGAGGTGACACCTCCTCCAGCCCGGGGCTGCAGCAGCTCCTCCTATGAGGAACCCAGAGCTTGTGGATAGGGAAACTTTTAGCTGTCCTGTGTAATAGTCCTCAGTAGCAAAGATCGTATCAAACTCGTGTTGATTTTAGAGGTGCAGATTGACAACAAATTTGGCATTCGTAATTTTTCTTTGTTGACTTCCAGAAACATTAGGAAATAGTTCAGAAAGGCAGTTCCTGCTGCCCGTGTGGGACAGTCACCCCCAGCCTGCGGACGCCTGTTCATACTCTGCCCTTCTGTAGAGAAAGGCATCGGAGTCAGATCTGTCCCACCGTCTAAGCCACGAACATTCCTCACTGCTGGAATCCGTGCCGTGAGGGGATGACACAGTCCAGCAGGTCCAAGTGCGTGAGCCGGGACCGCTGCCCTGCGATGAAAGGAAACAGCCCTGCAAAGACAAGCTCTACAGCAGGATGTAAAGTTCTGTAATTTGTTTCAAAAGCCAGGATTTTCAATTTTTGAACTAATACTTTCAAGTCAATATTTTCAATTTCAACAAATTAAACAGAATTATCTTTGAAAGCACAAAACAGTTGAGTTTCACATGTTCACCTCAGGTCTCCTTCAGAGGTAAAAAAATCCAGTATCTTTTATTCCAACAAAACCGTTTAATCAATTCTTTTAGATTTGTCTATCAAACCTGATCAGATCCCGGTCAAGCAATACCAAAGTTATAATTTATGGGGGGAAAGTCTGTGAGTGCGAGGCTGGGCGGCCCTGCGGGTTCTGTCCGCGCCCCGAGCCCCCCGGCCGCAGCTGCAGGGAACCATCAGTTCTGCCGGGCCCCCCGCTGCGGGGTGCCCCCCCCCCGCCCGTTCCCGCTGTCCCCTCACACCCCCAATGACCCCGCTGCGAGGTGACTCCCCCGTTCCCGCTGTCCCCTCACACCCACAATGATCCTGCCGCGGGGTGACTCCCAGCCCCTCATAGCACACCGCCCGCGCCGCCAAGGGGCGCCCTCGGCCCCGCCCGCCGCCGGAAGCGGCCCCCTCCCGGCGTCCCGCGCGCGCTCGTTCTTTCCGGCGCGGCGCCATCGTTGCGGCGCAGGGGAGTCCGGGTGGGTTCGTGTCCATCGGCGTCCATCGGGCCCGGGCACCGCAACCATGGCCATCCGCTACCCCATGGCCGTGGGCCTTAACAAGGGCTACAAGGTGACCAAGAACGTGTCCAAACCCCGGCAGTGTCGCCGCCGCGGGGGGAGTACGAGACTCTGCCCCGGGCCCGCCTCTGTCACGGGGGCCGAACGGGCCCGCTGCCCCCGGTGCGCGCGCGGCTGTGTTGGTGTGTCCGGCGCGGAGCCGCCCAGCGCCTCCGGCCCCGTCCCGCGGGGCTGCGGCTTGGCGCTTTCGCTGTGGGGAGACGAGCGGGGCTCGGCAGAGCGGGGCCGGGTGGGCCAGTGGACTCGGCCGGGCAGGGCAGCGGGTGGCTGTGAAAGCTGTGTGCGTTCTAGAGTCTCTAGTGTTCTGCTTCTCATGGTAACAAAAGACAATCCCCACAAAACTGCCCGGAGTTTCCCTACTCGGAGCTATCCAGGTCCGATAGATACGTCTGTTGTTAATGAGACATAAATGCATCTGGGCCTTTTATCCACTCTGATTCAATGCTCTGTGTAGCTGTGGTGTCGGACGTGTGTGTTGCAGTGCAAACCCTGGGTATCTCATGGTCCTGCTTTTTCCAAAAATGCTGGTCTATGCCAGTGTGTGACACATCCGGACCCGAGACTGAAGACAGACTGGCACACCTGGCCAAGCTCACGTGTTTCGTAGCATCTGCCAGGGATCAAGTGTCCTTGAGGCATGCCAACAGCGTGGGCTGGTTTTGGGGCCTAGCCAAGAGTATGCCACAGCCCTTTTCAGTCCTCTTTGCATCAACCAGCGTGTACATGCCTTGTAACCTCCGTATTCCCTCCCTTCCCATAGCGCCTGACCAAACACACCAAGTTTGTGCGAGACATGATTAGGGAAGTCTGTGGCTTTGCACCCTATGAGCGACGTGCAATGGAGTTGCTGAAAGTGTCCAAGGACAAACGTGCTCTGAAGTTCATCAAGAAGCGGGTAGGTCAATCAGCTAACAAGGATGGCAGAAACTGTGTCAGCTTTCTGTTTTCTACCTTCCCCTAGGAATATCTGGCTTTTTAATTAATTATCTTTCTTTTTTCAGTTGTTTTGGAAGTTACTGGTGTAATATGATGGAGTGGAGAGAATGTTCCTTGGGTTGGGTGGGAGAGCAGGAGATGGATGTAAAGCTACTTGGCCAAAAAGGCCCTGAGCTCAGGAATTCAGGCTTGTAATGCTATTTTTCCATCGTTTGCATGTCTGGTGTGGGGAAGATGAGAGCAGCACTGATGGAGGTTGGGTGCCATTAACTAGGAGACTTCAAATGGGGTTCCTTGGGTTGTAATGGTCATGAGCTAAAAGCAGCCCCTTTTGTGTCCCAAATAACTGTTGACATACTACTGAGACATGATGGCAGCCTCCTGGCTGGAGGTTGAGTCTATCTTTCCAGAACTTTACCATTCTGCCTGGTTTTGAGGTCTGTCAGCAGTGACACCTGCAAAAGCCCCAACCTGTGCTGGGTAAAGACTGACTGCTCTGTTCTCTCCCTGCAGGTCGGCACTCACATTCGGGCCAAGAGGAAGCGGGAGGAACTCAGTAACGTCCTGGCAGCCATGAGGAAAGCTGCTGCAAAGAAGGATTGAGTTGCACAGGCTGCAACACAATAAAGTCCTTTCTCCCAAAGCCAGGGTAGTGATTGTTCTTGGTACACGTAATTCAGTGGGCACTGCTTGGGGATGCTGACAAGGTCCTGAACTTCAGCCATCAAGAACTTGGGTCAGTGGTTTATTGTACCTGCAGCTGGAGATGCTGATACTGGTGCTGCTGTGACTAGAGGGGAATCCTCTATGACTACGTGGAATCTCAGGACGTGGGAATCTGCAATAATACCTTCCACCTCCTAGTCTGTCTTCAGACCTAGATGGTGGTAGGAGGGAAGTGGGCAAAAATGGCTGTTAAAAATAGTAACTACTTTACACTTCTTCCCCAGGGCACATCAGCCCATTCCTCACGCAGCTTAGCCTGCTCCTGTGTTTCCCTTTGTACCCTCTATTCAGGCCTGTTTTCTGCAGTGTGTTAGCAAGTCATGAAAGACACCTGAACTTCAGTAGCTGGATTCTTTATTCTCCCCTAAGGGCTCCCTTGCTGTGAGATGACAAGGGTTGCTTTTCTGGCTGAGATAATCCTTTTCAACTAGACTTTGTGCTATTACTCTTCCCCTCTTTAAATTCCTTTTTCTTAGTGTTCATTGGAAGACTAAGTATTCAAGTTCTCCAGCCCCCAAGCCTGTGTTTACTGATGTACAACAGTCATGTCAAGACATTTCTGTTCTCACTCCCTGAATATGGTACAGCTGTTGCAGAGGCACAGGCCATCTGTGGTGCAGCACAGTGCTGACTGCTGATACTGAGCACGTTGCTGTTTGGCCCTGGTCTGCTCTCTTTAGGCTTGGGAGTTCTTTCTGGTGGTACTGACCTGGTGACTGAACCTGGAGAACCATGTCCCTTTATCAGCTGAACGTACCAGCTATCTTAGGATTTCAGTGTCCTTTCAGCCTAGTCTAGGCTTCTAAGCAGAGACAGATTCTGAGAGCTACTTGCCTTCCACCACATCAGGAATAACAGCTGTACATCGCCTAGCTCTGGGTGTACTGTTCAGTTATTTTCCACAAGCCATACTGAAATGTACAGTGCAATAGCTGAAACATCTTCAGTGAGAAGAGACCAGACTAGCCCCACTGCTGGTGGCTGATAACGTGCCCATTCCTTTGGCAAAATTGGAAATCCTTTATTGTAGATCATAATTCAGTATTAAAGACTGAGAAGTACTTTATTCTAGCAGAGCCATAATTCATTTTGGCAGCTGCGCAGCAGCAATAGCTTCATGTCCCACTTCAGGATTGCCCCCAGTCACCCATTTCTAGGTGGAGGCTGAGGGCTTAGGGACAGACCACCTTCCAGCCATCAGGGCACAGGCTGTCATCCTCCAGTGAGATCCAGATGTGAAAATGCTATATCAAATACCTCTTTGTAGTGCTCCACAAAATGCACTTCCAGTCCTTCTGTAATGAATCCAGCAAGGTCATAATAATCCTTTTTGTTCTCTGATGGCAGAATGATGCAGGTAACACCTGCCCTCTTCGCCTGTGGGGAGAAAAAGTTGGGCTGTCTTTTGAGTCCTAGGAATCCTTCCAGGTACCAGAAACACCCCCATTTCTGAAAGTAAGAGGGGTTATTTAGGAGCATGATCCAGCTTAACTCTCTTCTTTGGAGAGCACCAAGGGCATTCCTGACAGGTATCACCAGGGTGAAGCATGTTCTAGATCCCCCCTCAAGCCCCAAAACACATACTCTCCAGTGCCATCTCAGCTGCAGGGACAGATGAGGGGGAGACATTTTAGTTGGACTATGTCAGCAGCTTGGGGGATGGTTTAAAACATTCATACTATTTTACAGAGTTTTAAGTGTGTGTTCCTGCCTGGGTGAGGATAAAGCCTAGGATGAAAGCAAGAGTTAGAAACAGCTTATCAGACCAACCTACCCCATCAATACCCTTAGCACAATTCTACAGAACCTTTTGATGGGGACACCTTCCCTGGAACAAGCACGGAAAGCAGAGCTGCTCCTCCCAGGACAGGTTTGTACCCATCGCTTTAGGGGTGATCCTGCGTTTAGGCCTATGGCCACTCACACTCCTGCAAGTGCAGCCAGTCAGTGCCATAGCACAGGTTAGTCCTGTACTGACTGCTACAAACAACTAGTCATTTTTAAGTCATACAAGGAAAAGAAATCACATTACACAAGGCTGTAGCCCAAGTATGTCTGGGGACAGAACACTGATGTTGGGCCCCAGCTCAACAGAGGAAGAACTAACAACATTCTCGACAGAAAAATGTGTGTGGTGCAAGGCTTATGCAGGCCAGAATTGTGCAGGTGAAAAGTAGGGAGAGCGCTTCAAGGCTTGGAAAGAAATTCTGAAAACTGCAAAGGGTTGAAATCAAAAATACAAGACATTAAATCTAAGTTCCTTTCATCTAAAACAGACATCTGTATGAAATGTCAGACAAATTCACACTGGAACTAGGAAACAGGCTTGATTTTAAGAATGTACCCTAGAGATGCTGTCAAATCTCCACTGGATGCCCTCCTTAAACAGGCAATTCAACACACCACACGTGATTGAACTGTGCTAGTCTGACAGACCAGACAGCTCTGACAGCCAGTTAAAGCTGTCAGTCAGCTTCAATTCTGCCAGTCTAGGTGGAATTGAGCTAGGCCAACGCAGCTGCCCTGGCACAAATCCTGGGATCCCATCCCTTTCCTCACAGCCAGAGACACAGCCAAGGTCACCATGTTCCCCTGCAGGCTTTTCCAACCTGTGAATGGAATGAAATCACTGCCTCTCCCAGTTCAATGAGCCACCCCTCTGGCTGTCCCTGTCCCCACTGAGCCCAACCCAGGGCTCTCTCCCATGGATGATGCACAAGAGACAAGAGAAGAGCTCTTACTGCAATAGTCTTCTCCTTGATTCCACCAACAGGAAGAATTTTTCCAGTCAATGACACCTCTCCAGTCATGGCTACATTCTGCCTCACTGGGCAGTTCATGGCCAGCGACAGCAGAGCTGTTACTATGGTACATCCTGCACTTGGTCCATCCTTCGGGGTTGCTCCCTGTTTGAAAAAGCAAAGCACAACTCCCCTGCTCATTCAAGAAGCAGCACAGCCAGACAATACCCTTGCCCTTGTTTTAACATTGTCTCAATTTCATGAAGCCTCACACAGGTTTTTGCATGTGTGAGTGATCGAATCCTGCTATTTGAATTGGCTGAATTTATTAACAACTGTGACATTCCTCACCTTATTCGTGAGGAATAATCCATGAGTCCACAATTTCATTTCTGGCCTGATGCCACCACCATAGTCATTGGGCTCAGGTCTTTGAATAAGCAACATCAGTGGAAAAAAAGAGCACAAACACTTTGAAGCTGTTTGTTAGACCTACGCCAATCATGGAAACAAGGAACAGAAGTCAACATCATAAGGCGGAGAATGTCAAGAGCCACAAAGTCGTGGAGGACAATACCGAAAATCATTAAAAGCAGAAAAGATCAGTAAAGCCCCACAAAATCCAGGCCTGAAGTAGTGACAGTCTGGATTTATCTGAGATCAAACTTCTGCTGTCTTCTCATCTTTCAGGAAAGGAATTCACAGACAACAATGCAGTAGCTGGGCAGAAACAGAGCAAGCTGCAACAAGGACACTGTGCACAGAGCACTCAGTAGTCCAGACGGAAAGCTTAGGCACAATCACAGTTCAAAATCTGTCTTCAGTAAAGCACCTGCCCAAAGCTTGTTATACAGCATGTGAGCCACTCTGAGCACTGTGTGCATTTATTTTCAGCCCCAAATACTGGACAAATGCAATCACTGCCATTACGTGGATTAGGAAGCACAGCACAGACACCAGGAGTAGTATTTCCAATTATGTGTAAATGACTTGAAGCCTTTAAGAAGACCTGGTAACATGGAGACCTAAACTTTGGTGTCCTTGTAACTTCATACAAGCATTTATCCAGATCACTTATCTCTATGTCATGGTTTCCCCACCTGCACAACAGGGCCAACAGCTATAAAAAAAGCTTAGATTTCCTTAGAAAATTATTCAAGCCCCTGTATTCTAGCCACATGCTTGCTGTAGAAAGGAATGGAAACATGGCGCATAAGAGGACCTTCATAGGAACCTGAAGAAAATGCCTTCATTCCTGGGTTTTACTGCTAGAAGAGGGCATTCTGCACAACATATGGACAAATGAAGTGCCTTCCAGCTTTACATCTAGGGGAGCAAACCAGCCTGGCTGCTGCGCATGGTCTGTGAACTCTGCATCAGTTTACCTCTGGCACATGCAAGTGGATATGAGAGGACATAAGAAAGTCATTGTTGGGGTCCTTCTGCATCAGAAAGGCTCTTGCAAATGTGTATGCAATTTTGGCACTCTCTTTCATTACATCTCCTAGTTGTCCTGTTACTTCAAGTGACCCATCCTTGTTCTCCTTGTCTTTGGGTCGCCTCAGGGATGTTTCAATAAACAGAGTGGAACCCCCTAAAATATGAAAAGAAAAATAACATCTGAAAAAAAGTTAAAGGAAAATTAAACCAGGAAGTTTTGGTAATGCAGAAGCTATGTCAGGCATTTGGAACTGATGCTCTCTGATGAGACACTAGCCCTTGGGTAGAGAGCAGCTGAAACCTGTTCCCGAAATACCTTCAGGAAGGCCAGCTACAAATCTCAACAGTCTCCATTCATTGCTTTTTTGGACTTCATCGTCTAAGAACACAGGTGCAATCCCTATTTAATGGAAATAATCAAGTTCTTATAATGGTTTCAGGTTCTTTGTTTCCTCCAGAGAGTAAGCTGGGTTCATTAGCCACTTCAGTTCGCCAGTGCCAGGTATCTATTTAATTTTTCCACCATACTGATAATTTCCCTCTTAACTACTTTAATTCTACCCAAGGTCAATTTGTATATGCAGAGGTCATCTCCTTTGCTGTGTGCTGCATTTCCATCCTGTAGTGCACATAAGCCCCCAAGTTACTAGGTGAGTAATCCAATGCACCTATCCCACAGAGTGCTGGAACACCTGTACCTGCTGCCCTCAACATCAAGTCAAGTCAGTGTTGCACATCGCTGACGAGACACAGCATTCGTCACAGTGTCACAGTGTCACTTCCTGCTGCTGTTGAAGAAGCAGACCAGGTCTTGTCCTCTCTGAAAAACCTTACGCTTTTAGTCACTACTGTTCCTAATGTATGTCATTTGTATGGGATATGGAGCTTAAGAAGAAAACATGCTGGCCTGAAGCTAAGATGAGCCTGAGTAAGGGCATAAGAAAGGCTCCCTTCTTCAAAGAAGTAGTATTCAGGATCTAAAGGCCAAAGGAAGTTCCTTTTACTGGTGCCTGTAGAAGAACATCACTCGACTCAGTTCTGTTTTGACTATCACATTCAATTTTTGAAAATTATTCAGAAATGTAGACATTAACCCAAAATTAATTTTGTCTCACCCATAGCTGTCCAGGCCAGACCCATCACCACTCCTGGGGGAGTGGTTTCATACATGCGATCCACTGTGAAGATGGGCTTTCCTACAAAGTCCTGCAGGTTTTCAGGTGTTACTTGGACCGTCTCTGCTTCTCCACTCACAATTTTATAGGCAGATTTCCTCAATACCTGGGTGAGATAGTAATTTACCTCTGTAGAAAAAGCTGAGAAGGCTGATGCACAGTGGTCACAGTTACACATAACTTTCCCTCACCTTTTCTACTTGTTTCTGCAGATTCCTCACCCCACTCTCTCTGCAGTACTGTTTGATGAGAACAGTCAGGACATCTGATGTGATTTGGGCTTTGTTTTCATCCAAGCCACACAGAACTCGTGCTTGAGGGACCAAGTATCTCTGAAAGAAATAAATCCCACATCCTTCTGTTAGTATTTGTGACAAAAGCCTGGTGGTTCCAATTCACTCAATGCTTCTTTCTGGTGTCCACAGCCTATGGAACACTGGAGTTACTTTAACTGTGTGTTTAAATCAAAGGAACTCTGTCCAAAATACCATGTGCCTAATTTTTTTGGACAAAGTTGGATGTAAATATGTAAGCCTGAATCTGCCAAAATAAATTTATCAGACATAATTCATATAAAGCACAACAGTGATTTCTCTTACCTCTGCAATTGCAAGTTTTTCTTCTGCTACATATCCTGACACATTGATCACTTCCATTCTATCCCGCAGTGGCTCTGGAATGGTTTCTGTTACATTGGCAGTACAAATAAAAAGTACCTGGAAGCATTACAAGATCCTATTAAGCACTTTCATTAACCTGCTGCTTTGCTCCAAGTACTAGTTCCTAAGTTCTGCGTTTCTCTGTCTGAAGGGCTAAAGCAAGATTACCTTCTCTGTGGAATTAGTTTTTATTAGAAGTTTTGGATTTTAGAACTATGCAATAGCATGTTCCCTACCCCCAAAATAAATGTTTAGAAATAGAAAATGCACAAACCGGGAAATTGAAATGGTTTGATAGGGACCAGGAAATGGGAGATCTAGATCTCACTCAGAAGTTCTTTCTACCCTCTAGGAAATTAGCACAGAATGACCATATTATCTATAGCTATTCCTAGTAAGTCAATTCTGCAATTTATGTCAGCTGCACAAAAAGTGCAATGGTGTGTAAAAACGACCAATTTCAAAAGCTTCAAAGCAGCATTAGGCCACCTCCCTTCACAGCAGCTCTGCCAATCATTATGTAAAGGAAAACTCTTGCCTTTTCTAGCGGAGACCACACATCTGTTTGTCCCTGGCTCTACACAGAGTTATGGCTACAGGACATATGCTGGTGATCATGTTTTTTCATGTACAGATATTTCAGTTAAAGCCAATTCCTGTAGAGACAGCTTTATACCATTTATGTTCCATCTGACTTTCCAACCAAATAAAATGTCAGCATCTTTTCATGGACAGGAAATCTCTGCATTGATATACATTCATACATTATGGCCCTACAACCTCTGAAGAAAAGATAAATACCTTTGATAAATCCACAGGAACATCAAGATAATGATCCAAGAAGTTAGAGTTCTGTTCTGGATCCAACAGTTCTAGAAGGGCTGAGGATGGATCCCCTTGATAGCCTCTTCCTATTTTATCCACCTGTGGGAGAAAAAAAATTTCATGCTCTAAGAAGTTTCCTACCATGATAAATTCTCAAGCAAGATTTTTTTCAAAGCTCCATCTGAAAATCTTCATGAGTGTCCATTAACATCCAGTACCAGTCTACCACTTTTCTGTGCACTCATCCAAGTCCCCACTACCTTCCTGTGCGAGCACAGAATAGCTGAGAAGGCACAGGACTTTTGAGTGTTGCAGAAAACCACTATGAAGTCTCAGACAATGCACATACAATAAAAAGCACTACTACTAATAGGCTACAACTCGTTAAGCTGAGATAAGCTATAGGCACAGACCAGAACACTTACTCCACAGTGGGAGGACTGGGAGTGCTAGCTTACACCACTTCCCAAATATACAAACTCTTACTCCGCCCAAGGTGCAAAGTGCCTACACACAGCCATTCAAGCAGAGCCCAATTAGTGACCTGTGCTGTTGTCACAGTTTTAAGTTGACTGAGGCTCGTGGGGACTACTTGAAGTCATCTTGACCAACCCCACTGCTCATGCAGGGCCATTAGAGCCAGCTGCCCAGGACCATGGCCAAGGTCACTGACTCTTCCAGCACTGTGAACTCTCCTTCTGAGGATACAAACAGGGCCACTGCTTCTTCTCCCTTAGGAGTGGCATTAACTGGATGGCCTTAATGAAATTTACTGCTACAGCCAAGGCAGGGCTTCTGGCCAACACCACTCAAGTGTCATAACCTCCAAGTTCCCTTACCTTTCAAATCAAGATACTCATTGGTTACATCATGCTGCAATGGATGACAGTTTATTGGTCCCCCACACCATTCCCAAGACATCTGCTGTTGGTCCTTCCCAGGTATGGCACACAAGAAGGCCAGAAAGACCTTCAGTCTCTTCTGAACACCTGCTATTATATCCTGTTCTTATTTGACTTTCCACAAAGCATTAGGCTGGTATCCCTGACTTACTTATTCTCAAATCAGACCACAAATTGACCGTAAGCATCTTATTCCTTATAGTCCTGCTTTAGACCTTCTGAGAGTGACTCTTGCTAATAATCACACAGGCACTGGTGGATTTGTGCACAATGATGTGCCCACACCTACATAGGAAACACAAGAACGGTGGAAACCTCTGAATATCCAGCCAGGTCCATTAGGATCCAAACAGCTGTAATTTAATCAGAAGGACACAACTAAAATTTTAAAGTTGGAGTCTGTTATGAGGAGAGAAAACAAAGTGTCTAAGGTATCAGTGTCATCCAGAGAACTTGAGAGCCCAGCCTCATTTAAACAGAAAGAACCTGGTATTTTAAGGAGCGTATTTTTACTGCTTCACCTTTTCTATAGGGATCAAGAATTGATACAAGTCTTTAAGAACAAAACCTAGAAGAAAGACCAAATACTTCACCTCATCAATCAGTATAAGTGGATTCTCTGTCTTGGTCTTCTTCAGACACTGGATGATTTTTCCTGGCATAGCTCCAACATATGTCCTCCTGTTTTACCAGAGATTGTATTTAGGGAACCATTGCAAAGCACAGCACATATAAGAGCATACACCATGCAGCTGATAGAACAAGTATAACCTGCTGGGAAACAAGTCTTTATTTCTTCAATTTCTATCAAAAGCATTCTTCATCACCATATTAAGCACCAAGACCCACCTAGTCTGTTTCTAGTAAAGAACTGATACGAATTTTGGCAAAATACTCCTGGACTACAGCTTTTATCTTTAGTTTTAACCACTTCTCAATTAGAGGAAAGCAAAGAGGTAAGGCTGAGAATAGAGATGTTTGAGTTTTCATGGCGTTTGGGTAAGAAATGTTAGAAAAGGTAACGTTTCACTTCCTCACTTGATAGGAACAAAAAGACCAGTGTAAATCAAAAGATACTGAAGGAACAAACTGTTAATAGCAAAACATAATCCTCCTGCTAGAGATTATTTCTGGATACCAGAAGCAGAGGAAGAGAGTAACAACAGTGAATGCCAAGAGGCACAGAACAGAGAACATCTGAAAAACATAGAAAATACTACTCTCTGCTTCTGTGTAGGGCAGAGCCTTGCAGGTTCAATTTACTCTGCAGAATGGCTACTCTTACTAGTTTGAAAACACTGCTGGTTTTATGTTCAGATGCAGACCCTCTCCTCTGCTTTGGTGAGGCCACATCTGGAGTGTCGTGTCCAGTTCTGGACTTCCCAGTTCGAGAAAAGACAAGAAACTGCTGGAGAGGGTCCAGTGGAGGGCTATGAAGATGATGAGGGGACTGGAGCATCTCTCATGGGAAAGGTTGAGGGAGCTGGGCCTGTTTAGCCTGGAGAATGGATGACTGAAAGGGGATCTTATCAATGTGTACAAGTATCTGAAGGGTGGGTGTCAAGAGGACAGGGCCAGACTCTTGCCAGTGGTGCCCAGTGACAGGGCACAGGACAATTGGCACAAACTGAAACACAGGAAGTTCCACCTGAATATGAGGGAACACTTCTGTACTTTGAGGGAGGCAGAGCCCTGGAACAGGCTGTCCAGAGAGGCTGTGGGATCTGTTTCTCTGGAGACATTTGACACTTGTCTGGACACCATCCTGTGCAATCTGCTGTAGCTGAACCTGCTTTAGCAGGGGAATGGTCTAGATGATCTCCAGAGGTCACTTTCAATCCCAACTGTTCTAGGATTTTGTGTATGTGGAAGGAAAATAAATCTATGGAAGGGTCAAGATCAACAGATTTTTTATTAATTTCTTGTTCTCCCCATGAATGTTCTTGTTTCTAAGTTTTCCTCATGCAGCACCTCTGTCCTGATTACTCAGAAACCAGGTCTCAACCACACCTGAACACATATGTGAATGACCCTGTTCAAACTGTCACCATTCTCTAGTTCTGACATTTACAGACAGGCATGTATTAGCATTTGGCACCAGTTCAATGGTTTTGGGTAGCTCACTCAGCTTTTCAAAGCTGAGAATACAAAAGAAACAGGGAGCAGCTGCACTTAAAAACACAAATATAATTATGTTCCAAACTCCACTCTTTGCTATCTTTTTCATCTCTTTCTGTATCTCAAGTCCTGTCAGCAAGGGTTGGCAGAACAGACATGAAAATTACACACATTGTCCAACTCCAGTTAGGTTCCTATTTACATTAGTAAAAACTTATGGATAGAGAAACTGCTTAAGTTACACTGACCTGTGTCCTTTTATTTCTGCTACATCAGTCATCCCTCCAACACTGAAGCGGAAGTACTCTCTGTTTAGGGCTCTGGCAATGGAGCGGGCAATACTGGTTTTGCCGACTCCAGGGGGACCATAAAAACACAGAATTTTCCCCTGGGTGGATCCTCGCAGCTGGCTGACTGCAATAAATTCCTGCAAAACATATAAAGCACGAGCAGTGAACAGAAGGGAACGTCAGCAACACCAAAACACATTTGGTATCAGGTCAAGCAGTGATTACAAAACAATCATCATACACAAAACTAGTCCTCAAACGATTTGAGGAGGACAAGGGGAAAAGCTAAGTCAGGATACTGATGCACCTCTTTTCCCTCTGGTTATTTACATACTTCATTGTCCCCAGGTTCTGTGCTCTGTATCGTCTCACCAGAAGAAGCAGTCTCTCTCCACTGCCTTGGAGTGAGAAGACAGAGTTCTAGTTCTTCTCCCAGCTTCCCTTGTTCTCACCCGAGTCTCTCAAGCTACATGTGAGCACCTCCTACTGTACCACTACTCATGTGCTAAGTTAAGCCTGCTTCGTTTCACACTTCTATGCCAGACAACCCTCCAGTAACACTGAACAGGTGAGGAATCAAAAGATCACAGTTCAGAACTGAAGCCTCAACTGGTTATATACTTACAGTGAAGAAATGACTGTGCAAGTGGGGAAAAAATCCAGAGACTGCTTCCCTTGGACACTTACTTGCCCAGCATTAAGTACAAGCCAGAATATTGCAGTTTGAAATGAGAATGTGACCTTCATTGCCGCAAGTAATTAAGCACATTAACTGATCACCAGAACATTTGGGTCTTCCATGCAGCTTTCTGTTTGATGCATGAATTAACAGCAATTCAATGGAGACTGCAATGTGAAACACATCCAAAATGCCTTATGTTACGCAGAGTGTGACATGGGACACACTGCCTACTCCTGCATTACCAGAATTCGTTTCTTGACGTCATCCATTCCATAGTGATCCTCCTCCAGAACTGCTTGGGCTCTGGCCAGCTCCAGGTTCTCCTCGCTACACTTACCCCACGGGATGGATGTCAGCCAGTCCAAGTAGTTACGTGTAACACTGACAAAAACACACAAATGAGAGTGATTTGACAATCATCAGCTCATGTCTTCCTCCACCACCTTCCAAAACAATCTCATCCAGAACAAGTGGGATATAAACCATTTGTGGAAGTGAGGCTATGAAAAGAACAGCACTATCTGGGCAGTCTCTGCTAACCTTTTACACAGTCTTTAATCCCTTGTCCCTCCCCCCTCCAAAAAAAAAGCTTTTTTCACAGCTTTTGCTTTTCTGAAACCAAGATCCTCCAATATACCACGAAAAGATTTAAATTTCTGCAGACAACTTCCCTGTATAATTGTTTTGGTGAGGGGCTGGCTCCTGTCTGAAAAGGAATAGGACTGTTTGTACACTCTGCACCACATCAACTGCTTGGATCAGGTAATGAAACTTAAAACTAGAAAAAGTTTTCTGTCTCCACAGTAAACTAAGACACGGTAGAGATGAAAGATTCCTGGCTCAGAAGCAAGGAAAAACAGCTGGATGTACAACACCGCAGAGAAAGATTTAAGACTGGGATAATGATGTCAGTATGGAAGTTTACAGTAGAGATAATCACCATGAGCATACTGAAGAGAACACAGGTGTGTCAAAGCACTACTCACTGTTCTAAAACTATGCACTTAGATCAGGAATTCAAGTGTACAGGGAGGTCTGCACAATGCTGTAACTAGTAAGTTGTGCACAGTCATGGACACAGGGAAGCACAAATGGGCTGTCTGGGCCCAGGATTCACCTGATGGCAATTGCCATGCCACCAGAGCTTTGGCTTTTTTCTCCCAAGTACTTCCTTGGCAAACTTGCAATCACTGTTACAGCTCTGAAGGAAAGGGAAATGTACTAATTCTGGCTGTGAAGCCCAGTATGTTTTTTCTATGAGTACCAAGACGCTGCTCATCCAAAGGCATGTTTGCCCTCAAACACAGTCTTTTATTCTGTAAAAGATACTTTTAAAAGCAGAGACCCAGAACATTAAGAGACCTGATGAGAACACCAACTGCTATATTGTATAGCACACTCTGACTCAACAGACAAGAAATGTTCAATTCAACGTCAGTTTCTGACAATTCACGTCACAGAACATGTGTTATAAACTATTCACTCCTCAGCAATTCCAACCCTGCCCCAATACATCAGGGACCACCTCAGGTAGCTTAGCCAATGTCACATATTAGCAACTAACTTCTCTCCTCTTTCAGTTTCTCTACTGAGAACACCAAAGTACAAGGAAGAAGAGCCAAAACTGAGGGCAGAAAAAGAATCACCACACACTTCATGAGGAACTAACCACACATTTTGTATCTGTAGTATTAGACTGCAAGAGAAAACAGAAGACCTAAAATGATCAAAAGCGGTAGACTACGTAAGTAAACACAGACAATTTGGAGAAAAATCCCATAATGTGATGATATGCTACAAGCAGAAAAAATGAGAGGGGACTAAGGTAAGTGCTTCACAGAACTGCACTGATGTCTCATTCTCCAAATGAACCCTGACAGCGTGACACGGCCATGCACTCACTTGAATTCTGAGGAGTGATTATCCAACAAGCCCAACTTGTTCAACTCTTCATCAATCACATCCATGACATGTTTTGGCACTACCAGCTCCTTTAGTCGTTCACGGAATTTCTCTTCTATAGCATCCTTGTCCTCTTTTTCCAGACCTAGTTCTTTCTTAATGATCTTCAATTGCTCTTGAAGAAGATACTTGCGATGTGTTTGCTTGATCTTCTCCTCAACCTAGACAAAGCAACAAATACAGTAAAAAATGGGTTCCTGGTACAGCCCATCTAACATCAAACGCTTCCAAATATGTTTCAGTTATGACATTCCCAGCAACTGAAAATACTACTTGGAACTCAATCTGCAGTGTATTCTAACACAAGAAGTGACTTAACAACATTGTCCAGCACCCTCCATATCTTGGTGGCCTTCACTGGCCACAATTCAGTGCTTCAATGTTCTGTTTGTGCTGGGGAGGCCAAAAGCTGGGCAGAGTAAGACAGATGTGACCTCCTTAGTACCAGAGAGGGCTAACCACTACTCTCTACCTGCTGCCTACACAGGGCAACTGAAGCCCAGTATGCAGTTGGCCTTCCTTGCCACAAGGACAGTCTGCTAATTCAGGGTGAGCTTCCTGTACATCAGAGCTTCAAAGTCCTTTTTTGTAGAGCTATTTTCTATCCTGGTTATTTCAGGCCTGGTCTGGGACTGTGAATTTCTCTTGGCAAACCTAAGGAGGTTCTTACTGACTCCCCGACAGGATACCACTAGTAGCTGGCTGAAGTCAGACTTTACTGTATTGATCACAACCCTTTCTGCCTATTAGTCTAGCCAATTTTTTCACCAACCTCCTACTATGTACTTCCAGACTGTAAGACTCCAATTTGGTCAGAATACTATTATGGTTGACCTCAACAAAGGCCATGCAAATGTCAAGGTATATAACAGTCATTGCTAGAATCATAGAATCATTTAGGCAGGAAAAGACCTCTGAGATCATTGAGTCCAACCATTAACCCAGCACTGCCAAGCCCACCATTAAACCATGTTTCCTTTTTGTGCTCTGGGCCTTCTCATAAGAGAAGACAATTAGGCAGTCTGCTTTTGGGAAACCCCTTCTGGCTGTTCCAAATCATGTCCTTCTTCATCTGCCTGTACAGGACTTACTGGAGAATTTTCCCCATAATCTTCCCAGGGACTGGGGGAAGGCTGACATGCCTACAGTCACCCCCAATTCTCCGTCTTGGAGATGAGCACAGCATCTACCTTTTTATGCTTCCCAGGAGCCTCTCCCATGACCACAGTGCTTTAAAGATGAGTGAATAAACAAAATAATGACATTGATAAGCCCTCTCACCATCCCTGGGTGCATATCTGGTCCCACAGAATGCATCTGTTCAATTTGCTTAAGAAGTCTCCAATAATTCCAACCCCAGTCCAAAAACATTTTGCACTTGACATGAATTCTAAAAGCTCCAGTTACTGGGAGTTAACAAACAAAATATGACTCAGTATACTCAAATATTTGTACTTCATATACTTCATTACCATTTAGATGCAGTTACTGTATTCTGATTAAATCTTACAACAGACAGGAACTACTGCAGTTCACAGGAGTTAGCAGAGGGTCTTTTGAAATAACACTATGCTATTTACACTAGTACATGCTATATACAGTTATTATGCTGTATATTATTACACAGATGTTTGGTAAACTGCAGACCTCTAGATTCATCTGCTTGCATGAATTTAACCTCATGTTACTTCTACTATGTGCATGAAAAAATACATTTCTAACAGAAAAACAGAAAACCTTAAATCTAAATAATGTACCCTTTAGAGCATTACCCAAACTAAGCATCACAGTGGTGGACACGATATAAATATACACAAGGTATTTGTTACTCCAGAAACTCACCTCTCTTCCAAGACGCTGCTGAAGTTTGCTCAGCTCATATTCCTTTTTCAGAAGGGAAAGAGCTTTGTAAAGCCGTTTGGGAATCTGGAAAAGATAGACACAAAATGAGTTTTGAGACACCATACCCTTGTAAAGTAACACACACACACACACACACACACACACATATATATATACACACTTTCTCCCTCCCAGTGAGAAAGGCAGAATAAAAAACTCCAACAGGTTGTCTGGGAGAGCTTTACAGCACCTGCAGATGTGGAGAGACAAACATGTAGCAACTCCACAGCACACAAAATTATTTGCCACCAAAGATGCAGAGCAGTCTGATTTACCCACAATAAATCAGTACTAATGATCTACTATATCCTTCAAGGAGAATCTAGTCACTGATATTAACATATCATCAAAAGTAGCACTGAAGTCTCTTCTGTACTGAGGCTGGTAAAGAAACTGTGACATACAACAGGTGTACTGATTCTATTTGCATCACTTGAGTTAAAAAACTTCATCTTACACTGGTTTCTTCCAAGATGTCTTGAAGTTCGTGTGACTCTGCCCCTGTCAGGGCTGCACCCATGTCACTTAGATAGATGGGGTTATCTACCACACGCTGTCCAGCCTGCATCATCTGAAGTACAGATTCCCTGAAAATAAAAGGTAAAAAACCCCAAAATGCTCTGCAAACTTACATTCAAAATGGAGTATCCTTATTTACTTGTTATGACAGTACAATAAAATGAAACACAGCTCAGTTTCATAGCAAAGTAACTGCTTTTGAAATCTGACTATATCAATACTCAGTAACAAACAGATAAATCACTTGATTAGAGGAATGGTCACCGACAGATAAAACTAATTATCTCAAATGCTCTCCAAACAGTTACGTAGGATTTTTTTGTGCCAGTATTCCAAAACTTTTATCCTGCTCATAAGACATGGATCAGATCATGATACTTACTGCAGTGAGTTTCACTTAGACCCAGATCACCTGCCTTAGGACTTAATAGTTCTTTCCTGTTTCTAAATTGCACATCAGGTTTTCAAAACTTTGTTTTCAACAATGGATGATAGCGCTTACATCCTAAACCAAAATTCTAGGTGACAATTCAGCAAGTATCTCTACTTCATTACAGCAGAAAGGCAAGTGGTATAGAAAATGTCAGCGTGCTCCAGCCTGAGAACATGCTGTTCCCACAGCAGGGCAGCACAGGAAAGACATACCTGTACAAGGGGTTCAAGGCAATGATGTCCCTGATTGTTTTAACAATTTCTGCAGTAAGTGCCTATAAACACAACAAAAATTTAATCACCAAAAGAATGGAGAAGGATAGGAAAGATCTCAGTACAAATATGACATTCCCCAGACCCCGGCCACTCGCTGCAGTGGTGGGCTGTGGTGGTTCTTGGTGCTGGGGCAGTTCCTGCTCACAGGAAAGGCAACAGGGTGTATAGGATGGCTCTCTGCATGTGCAGAACTTGACTGGCTCTCGGCCAGAAGATACGATCAGGTTGAACACTCGAGCCACCTTCGAGCAAACACTCAGTTTGATAGAGGTCATCACACAGATTTAAGCACAGCCCAACCTCTTCATTCAGCAACTTTTTGAAGTCACCAGTTCTAAGGAACTGAGCTGTTGTAATGAAAATTCTTTACTCTCATATAATTCCCTTGTGCAGTGACTGTGAGAAGAAGGAACTAGTTTCTGCAACCTGAAACTAGAATCTGATTTTAGAACTCTTCCTTCTAAGCAAGAGATGGAGGTGCAATTCTACAGGACAAGTCCAGGCTTGTAAACTAATTCACTTACTTTAACCTCTTCTGTGATCTGAAAATCTTCATGAACCACATTCTCTACTTCTACCATGAGAACTTCCTGCGAAGAGGCAGCTACAGGATCTAGTACCAACTCCACAGCTTGGTCCTTTGCTCCAGGCTCCTCTTCAGCCTCCTTCTTAGATCGCTTCTGTTTCCTTCTAATTTTTTGTTTGTTCTCAGGCTCCTCAGGCTCAACCTCTAGTTGCTTGTTTATACGAATCCTGAAAGCCAAAAGAAACCAGCAACAATCAATGTGATTTCATGTGATTTCAGCTCTTCAGCATGAAAAGGAGAGAGTCTAAGTTGTATTTTGAACAAGCTAAAATTAAGAAAGGAGAGGATCTATGTCTGCAAGACACCAAGTTTCATTATCTTGGCTTTTATACAGGAGTTTCCTCTTCTACGTGTTTCTCTATAAATGCTCCTCAAATCTGATATCCAGTGTGATTCCTATGGACATGACTGACCAGTGCTCCATGTCTCAATCAAATATAAAGACCAATCCCCAAGTCATACCCTAGGAATATCAAACCCTTCCAAGTTATAGGGAAATATTTCTATTCCAAGTAACCCCAAACCAGTAGCTTATTTCCAAAATGCAATCAAACGTGGCTGTGCTTTGATAATGCAGCAGGAGGTCTAAGACTTCATTTGAAAAGG
Source organism: Pachycephala philippinensis (assembly GCA_013397055.1). NCBI lineage: Eukaryota > Metazoa > Chordata > Aves > Passeriformes > Pachycephala > Pachycephala philippinensis. The sequence continues at coordinate 101,556 of VWZT01005114.1, forward strand.
AGTTGACTTGTGAACTCACATAAATTCAGCTTTGACAGTACTGCTCATTCTTTGCTGTCCAGAACAAACGCAAGTGAAGAAAAGTGAGGGGAAGGAAAAACAGCCATGCTTCAAAGCAAAACCCATACTGGATCTATCTCTTCCGCCATGTTTCTGTCCTTGTATTTTTCCTTCTAATGGAAATTACTTATTTGGTGCTTTTAAAAATACAATTTCTTAACTGTCATAGTCAAAAATATCTGGCATAAATGGCTAAAGCTAGATTTTCAGCAATAGTCATATTTTCTTCAATTCAGTTCTGGGGAAAAATTATGTAGGCAAGACATAATTATAGTTCTGAACACCGCCCCCCCGCCCCCCCTTTTTTTTAAGCAAAAATACTGGCTCAAATTAGTTCCAGAGATTTTTTTTCACCATTACTAAACCTTGCTGTACTTGCCAAAGTAACTGTTAAACTTCAGCTTAATGAATGTTTGCTTGCATCACATCACAGTTGATATGACAATGACATGCACTGTCTCTTTTGTTTTGCAGCTAACCTATCACAGCTGTGACAGTACATGGAATATCCTGACACTCTCAGGATATGGTGTAGTAACAAAGCAAAAACTTGCCATACACAAGTTGTGTAGAAAAATGCATGTATGTGGTGAAACTGATAAGGGATGTCTCTGTTTACAAGAAGTCTGGTGAGATGCAGTAAAGTACAAGTAACCAACCTTCGGTGTCCCATGACTATCATACGCAACTTGTCTCCAAGGTCTTGCATTTCATGAATCTGGACAAAAGTTCCCATTTGGTATATTTCATTCAGATCCTCCACCACATCAGATTCATTGCTATTGAGCAAAAAATTGGAGTAGATATTCAGAAACTTAAGATAGCAGGTCAGATTAAAAAAGAAAAAAAAAATCACTGGTTGCAGAACTTTAAACTGGACTTAGGGGCAAAGGCAATCCCCATTGCTACCACCATGTAGCCCCTTTCCAAATCACCCAAGTATCTGGACAGCTTATCTCCTTCCCAAACAACAACATCCTTTTCTAAAGCAAGACTCCAGCTCCCAGCAGTGCTGGCGGTGGCAACAGAAACTGTCATAGCATGAGGATGGTCCAAGACCACCCACAATTTCTGCAATGCTATCCAAGGCACGGCATTTAGGATGATAGTTTTTAGTGTAAATGCAACCTGGACAGCTTACTTTTGTATTTTTAAAAAGATCAAGAGAAACAACTTACTTGTCATCCTTTTTAAGAAAAACACCAGCATAAGGCTGGGCAAGACGAACTTTCCTCCTCAGCAGCTCAACCAGCTTCTTATTTTTCACCTAGGACAACAGGTATGCGATCAGAGGTGGATTTTCTGTAATCTTTGCACTCCCAGGGTGTAAGGCCAGGCATGATGACACCCTGTAACTAAATTATGAAGTCAGAGCTTGCATTGTTCTAGTCTTGTCCCCATTAGAGGACAGTAATATAGAAGTGGAAAAAAAGAGAAACATGAAATTTAAGTATTTAGAACAAGTCACTTCCCAGTCAAGATAAGACAAGCTCAAAGGCTGGGGGAGGAACTAGACCTAACCCGTACGAGTCTTTTACAAGCAAGAAACCTGAGTTACTTGAACAGTACCCTGTAAGTTTCTGTTGCTATCACTGTCCCCCTCCCCTTCCCTACCTGTACGTCTTAGCTCTCTGCTCCTGATGGGGAGCTAGTTCACCCTTCCCTATCAATTGCCTGAATTCTGCCCACAAACTCTAGTTAAAATCCTCTTCTCCAAAGCCTCCTCTGCTCAATTCCTCTCCTACACCCAGGAGCCTGAGTTCTTGCTTTGAGTTTCAGCCAGTATTTTTTCCTGGTTTACTTTCTTACTCCCCTCTGCTCTCTAAATGCCACACACCTAGACCTTCCCCTGGCAGATCTCCCAGCACCACTGGAATGGTTATCACAGCAGGCTGAATCCTCAGTGACCAAGAAACGAACTCCTTGTAAATTCTGCTGTTGCATGAAGTCACCCTGCCAATCACTGAGTATTCTTCAAAGTGATGGACATAAGCTGCATTGCTCAACGCTTTGTTAACAACCAGCATGGTTCTGACAGAGCAGCACAAGCAATACCACCACTGTTGGCCTATTCTAATCTCAGCACACCTATTCTAATTTTGCACAATGTTTAGCAAAAATATGCTTACCAATGTCACACACATTAACAGGAAGAAAATTAATAATTCCATAGGCACTGTAGAGACTTGACCTTGTCAGGCAAATTGCAGCATAATGAATTCACAGGATAAGAGAGAACATTTAACAATTCTGTGAGACATTGTTGATCTGTGCATTGAAATCGATGACTTTTATACACAAGTCTCATATGACTGCATGCTCTTAACAATATATAATGTTCTCCTTCCCCTGACACATCTATAAAGACACTGGAAGCTGCACATATTAGATTTGGACGTGCAGAAAAATACTATCGTAGAAATAACATTATGATAAATAATACTACAGGAACAAGAAAATATTGATTTCTTTCATACTACATTTACTTCAAAATCAGACTGGCAGTACACCAGAGAGGCACAAAAATACAAGTAGTTGCTCCAGACAGGGTTTCATTTCAGGAACAAGAAGTATTTCTGACCTGTGAGCTCAAGTCACACATCAGTGATATAATTTATAGCTCTTAAAATCCTTGTAGGGTGCAGAGGGAAAAGATCACACTCTGAAATGGTGACTTGCCATCCCCACCCCTCAGCACCCTCTCCCACCGCAGCTGTACTGCTCTACACCAAATTCCTTTTTCCTTGCAGCTCACAGCTTGCTGCTTTCACCAACACGGGTCTCGGTGCTCTGACACCAACCCACGGCGCCGGAACAAGGACACGTTTACTTAACCTTCATCAGAGAACACAAAGACAGCGAACTTCGAGAGACTGAGTGTGAATCGCCGACGTTCTGTTAGAAGCAGAGCTGCTGACGCAATAACTGTGAAAGTTCAACTGGCCCAAACGAAACCGCTATCCCGATAAGACCCTGTTACAAAGCTCGAGCTAAAAGCCGAGCAGCGGCTGCCCGTGGAGGTCACGCATGCAGCTGCCTTGCTCTGCAGTTCAAGGAACCTGTCAAGCCACAGAGAGCGGCCCGGAGATGCGGCACCCAGCGGCGGGGTCAGCCGGTGATCCCTGCACGGCCGGGGGTGATACCACCCCGGGACCCCCGCCCGTGGCCGCAACGCTGGGCTGAGCCCCCTCCGGCAGCTCTGCAAGCCAGCCCAGAGCCCCTCCCGCCCGCGGTCCCGGCACCTCGCGGCAGCGGCAGCTCCCGCCCAGGCCGGGCCGGCGGAGCCGAGCCCCGGCCCTGGGACCGAGGGCTCGGCGGCAGCTCACCTCAATGATCTTGATGAAACGCGGGAAGACGGGGTTGCGCGTCACGGCGATGAGCGGGACGTTGGGGAAATGCTCCGGGACGAGCAGCGGCGTCAACGCCGTTATGACGGGCCCGGTCCCGCCGCCGTCCG